>CM019151.1:84479024-84776274 GCA_009733165.1 Naja naja | reverse complement strand
TTGCCAAAGTTTCATGTCACTTTGTGGCTGGGTGGTGGGAAGGGAGCCTCAGCCAGCTAGTCTTAACACTGCAAGGGTGGGACTCGGAACACCTCCCTCCTGAGGTCTCTCTGAGGGACAGATTCAACCCACCATTTTCTCCTTCCTGGCAGAGCATTGGGGACTCCCAACAATGACGTGTGGCCGGAAGTAGAATCCTTGCAGGATTACAAGAACACCTTCCCCAAATGGAAACCGAGCAGCCTGGCATCTCATGTGAAGAACTTGGATGAGGAAGGCCTCGACCTGCTCTCGGTAAGTGACTGCGTCGCTCTTCTTCTGCGGCATGTGCGAGTTGAGTCATGGCAAGTGGACTTCTCTTTCTTTGGGGTTTGAAACCTTTCACTGCTTATTCAAGTACCCTCTTGAGTCCCACCTGTAGGGGGGTCCCTCTAAACCAGTGGTGGCTAACCTTTTGGGGCTCCTGTGCCAAAAACTGGTGTCTTTGCTGTCGTGCCAGCAACCAGAAGGCAATGCGCGTGGCCCCCTAGACCCCCTGCACGTGCGCGTGATCCTTCCCCACGCTGCCCCCTTACCTGCACTGCGTATGCGTGTGCCTCCCAGCTGATTTTCAGGCCTTTTTCGGCCTCCCAGAGCTCCAGGGAAGCCTCTGCAACCTTTGTAGCCCGAAAAATGGACCCGTTTCATCACTTCTGGTATTTCTGGAAATACAGGAAGTGACAAAACGGGCCTGTTTTTCGGCCTACAAGGCTGCAGAGCTTCCTCGGCGCTGGGGAGGCAACATCAACTGGGGCTGCATGCATGTAGTGTAATTGCCTGGAACTGCGTGCCGCACAAATGGCTCTGCATGCCACAGGTTCGCCATCACAACTCTAAACCAACTTGCTCACCAACTTGGATAAGCAGCAAAAGGTTTCAAACTAAAAAGAAAAAGAAGTCCAGTGGTTATAACTCAACTTCCGGACAACTTTAGCTGGATGGCTGCGAATCTTCACCAGCATCTGCACACCCTTGAATCAAAGTGGGCCTTTTGATTCTTCTGAAGCGGGAAACAAGGTGTCTCTCTTGGTTGCTAGACCGGGTGGCCAAGGCAGTGAGTGGAAAGCAAGTGGTCAGGCTTGAGAAAATGGCTGCAGGTCTGCAAATCCATTTGGTGAATTGTTGCTTGGAGAAAGCAGGATTTGTAGTAGGTCATATTTACAAATACTTTTTGGTGTATCCATTTGTTTCAAACCCAAATGTATCCCTAACACAAGCGTGAAGTCTGGTGTGAGGACAACAGTTTGGTCAGCTTGTTCCTTCTGGATTAAGGAGAGTGTAGCTCCAACTGGCGGAATCCTTGATTGCCCACACAGTTACTCTAATCAATAACATAGGGTTTTCCTGAACCAGGTGCATGCAAATGAGATGCATTTGTATAATCTGCCAGAGGGAAGGTGCCAGGAAGGGTTATGCCAGATGAGATCCTGTCCTGCATTTTCCTTCCTTCAACATTTTTCTTTCTAGCTTCTTCCCTCATGTGCTGGGTCAGCTTTTTTTTCACATCAGATGCCATTCTGTTCCTCTAGATGCAGGGTGGTCATCAGGGTGATGACCCAATAGGACACTAGTTGTCTAGTATATGTTTCTGGGTTTCCATGTTCCAGCTTGTTTTGAGGTACCGTATTTTTCCATGGTATAAGACGCACTCCCGCACCCCCTGCCACCAAAAATATGGGTGGAAATTTTTTTTTTATTTTTTTTAAAATTCAGATTTATATGCCGCCCTTCTCCAGAGACTCAGGGGCGACTTACAATGTTGGAGCACAACCCAATGCGCTCAGCAATAGCCTTCATCCCATTGTATATGCCTGCTTATTACTAGGGCTTTTGGGGCCCCAAGCGGCATTTTACAAAGTCAGCTTATTGCCCCCAATTGGCTTTGTTTAATCGCTTTTAGGTAATTTATTGTTGTATTTTCTTTTAATCTGTGAGAGCCCGAGTCCTTTGGGAGAGGGGGCAGCATATAAGTCGAATTAATAAATCAATCAATCAATCAATCAATCTTGGGTCCTCAATTTACCTACCCCGAGAGGATGGAAGGCTGAGTCAACCTTGAGCCTGGTGGGATTCGAGCCTGCAGGCAGCTGGAACTAAGTGCTAGGCGTTTAATAGCCTGCACCACCAAGGCTCTTGGTGGTGTCTATGCATCTTACACAGCAAATGTTGCTGAAGCTCCGCCCACCCACCGGCCCCACCCTTTGGCCTCGGCCGCCCAGCAATTTGCCTCCTTGCAAGCAAACAACCTGTTTCAGCTTCAACCCAGCCTGATTAGCACCAGCGGCTGATTTATTTATTTATTGAATTTATATTGCTGCCTATTGGCCCATGGCTACTCGAGGCGGTTTACACAATGTAAAACCATATTTAAAACAAAAATAAAAAACAATAAAAACTAACAAAAAGAATCAAATAAATTAATAAAGTACAATAAAACAAACTCTGGAAAAAATTTTTAAAAAACTAAAAAAATCACACACACCCCCAACTCCCACCCCCTGCCCTGATGACAGCAGATCACACTAGCCATTTGATGGGTTCCATCCCACTCTGGGTTCCCCAACAATCAGCTGTTTCCGGCTGCAGGGGTTGCCTATTGCCGCTTCCACATCCCATTTTTAGCCTCTACACGCCATTTTCTGCCCCATTCCGATCCCCGCTGCCCAGAACAGGTGGAAAATGGCGCGCGGGAGTCTGAAAACAGGATGCGGAGGCCAAAAATGGGGTGTGCGGAGGCACCAATAGGCAATCCGTGCAGCCTGAAACAGCTGGTCATCGGGAGGCCAATCCAACCAACGATCTGCTGGTGCTAATCAGGCTGTGCTGAAGCTGACCAGGCTGTTTGCTTTAAGGAGGCAAATTGCTGGGAGGCAGAGGCAGATTTTTTCTTCTTGTTTTCCTCCCCAAAAGCTAGGAGCGTCTTATACTTCGGAGTATCTTACATTCCAAAAAATGCGGTACTTCTCATGAGATTCTGTAGGACAGGGTTGGCAACCCACTTGGCAAAGCTCAAAATTGTGGTCTATTATTTGTCCTGATGTCTATAAGATATTGTATTTCTCACCTTGCAATAGCTATCCACCACCTTTCCCAAGGTGACCACTGGCTTCCCTTTGGGTTAACAGTTTAGACCCTTTGAGTTAACAGATTACACGCTAGCCTGCTGTGGGGCAACTGACAACATACTTCCAAGAACCCTTTTGGGCTCCAGAGGTACATTGAGAAACTGAAAACTGAAGAGCCTTGGTGGTGCAGGCTGTTAAACACCTAGCACTTAGCTCCAGCTGCCTGCAATTAATGCAGGCTCGAATCCCACCAGGCCCAAGGTCGACTCAGCCTTCCATCCTCTCGGGGTAGGTAAATTGAGGACCCAAGATTGTTGGGGGCAATAAGCTGACTTTGTAAAAATGCCGCTTAGTAATAAGCAGGCATATACAGTGAAATGAAGGCTATTGCTGAGCACATTGGGTTGTGCTCCAAAGATTGTAAGCCGCCCTGAGTCTCCAGAGAAGGGCGGCATATAAATGCGAATTTTTTTTTAAAAAATGGGGATTAGTTGTATCCAGTGCCTTGCTTGGGAGGGACACAACCCCATGGGCAGGGAGGGAAGAAGACAATACAGGTAGACCTTGACAGTGGTGGGATTCAAATTTTTTCACTACCAGTTCTGTCGGCGGGACTTGATGGGATACTGTAAAATCTCCAGTCAGAGGTGGGATTTGCAGGTTGTCTGAACTACTCAAAATGTCCGCTACTGGTTCTCCAGAATTGGTCAGAACCTGCTGAATACCCACCTCTGGTCCTCGAGTTACAAATGGACTTCCATTCATAACCTGAGGATTTGTGGGAATGAATCTCACACCTTGAACGGAATCACTCCCTTTCGCCCACGCATTCACTAATCAAATGCGAGGCTCATTAAGCGCACATGAGGTATTTCAAGGTGGGGAAGGCCATATG
The DNA here is from genome assembly GCA_009733165.1 of Naja naja. Lineage (NCBI taxonomy): Eukaryota > Metazoa > Chordata > Lepidosauria > Squamata > Elapidae > Naja > Naja naja. The sequence goes on along the minus strand of CM019151.1, from coordinate 84,772,275 downwards.
GGGAGGGGGTACTGATGAAACAGGCTGGATCCAGCCCCTGGAAACTCCATTTTGGCATCCAACGGGCCAGGGGAGGCCCACATAGGGGCAAACAGAGCGTCAGAGGGCCGTATTCGCCCCTCACAAGCTCCATTTCAACCAGACTGTGCAGGACTAATGTTGCAGAGCCTCTGCGGTTGTTCATAAGGGCAGATAACTGCTGTTGGTGCTGCAAGATTTGTAGTTTTGGGACTTGTTCGCAAATGCTACGGGGAGCTTATCGCATAACTTCGAACATCCGCTATGGGAATGCTTGTAACCCGGGGATTACTTGTAACCTGAGATGTTCCTTCTCATCTCTTAATACTTTGTTTTACTTGGCCATGCCAACTGGGTCAGCTATTTTGTGACCATTTTATGCAATCTAAGCACCAAAAGTGGCTGCAGAGATTGGAGACATTCTGACCTGGGACTGAAGAGCATGGGTCGAACGTTTTCCTGCTCTGCCTTGGACGCCCATCGCCCCATCCTCCTTGCCTGTGGATTGTCGGTGGATGATGTGTCCCTTTGTTCTGAATTGCAGAAAATGTTGATCTACGATCCCGCAAAGAGGATTTCTGGCCGCATGGCCCTGACTCACCCCTACTTTGATGACCTGGACAAATCGAAACTCCCAGCCAACCGGCTCAAGAAATGCTAACTGTTGGTTTGGGGAGAAGCTGCTGCGGATATTTTGCTGCGGGAGAGTGTGGAAATGGTTGCTCTTGTTTTATTATATATGTCTGTCTTGATCTGTTCTAAAATTATAGAGTCCTGTTTAGCATACCCTGATGTAAAATCCTCCTCAAATGTAAATACTAAGCGATTCAGTCCTCAATAAATGTGTGCACTGTTAATTATTCCCACCGTTATATAAATAAACCCTTCCAAACTAGGGTGGAATGTTTTGTTTCTTGCAGATGCTTGGGCTGACTGCCAGAAGGGGCTAAGGGTTTTTTAGCCTTTGGGGTCTTTGTAGAAAAAGACAACCACCACCCCTCCCTCTCTCTTAGGGAAACTGGTTGGACGAACCTCCCAAGAGGTGCAAATCTCCCAACAGGTGCAAGTCTGGATTGGATTGGATTGGATTGGATTGGATTTATATGCCACCCTTCTCCCTGAGGACTCAGGGCGGCTCACAACATTAAAATACAAATACAAATAAGTTAAATAAAATACTATTAAACATTAAGCCCAATAAATTTTAAAACCCACAAACTAATCTAAGAACAGTTAAAAAACCCATCCCACTCCACTTCAGTCCAGGCCGGATTGCTGAAAAAACCAGGTCTTCAGGTCGCAGCGGAAGAAACGGAGGTCCAGGGCTAATCAGAGCCCCAAAGGGAGCTGGTTCCACAGGGTGGGTGCTACCACAGAGAAGGCCCTACCCCTGGGGGTCGTCAGCCAACACTGTCTGGCCGAAGGCACCCCGAGGAGGCCCTGTCTGTGGGACTGTACAGGGCTTTGCTGAGGTCATCGTCCACCTCCTGTAGGCATCCCAGAGAGGTCCTTGCATGACTCCCTTGATTGTGAGAGAGCCCACTCAGCTCCATTGTGTGTGGCTTTAGGGAAGGGGACAGTCTCCCTTCCTCTCCTTGCCTGGAGAACACGTGGGCAGCCCCTGCTTGTGATCTGCAACTCCCTCTGTGGCACTGAGGATCAACCCCTAGACCCATGATGGCAAGCCTATGGCATGCATACCACAGGGGGCACGCAGAGCCATTTGTGTGGGCACACAAGCTCCAGCCAAACTTACCTGCACTGCGCATGCGCGCGCCTCCCAGCTGATATTCGGCCTATTTGAAGCCGTTTTCGGTTTCCCTGAGGCTTGAGGGGAAGCCTCTGCGAAAAACGAGCCTTCTGGAAGTGCCGAAACAGGCCCATTTTCAGCCTCCAGAGGCTTCCCTCGAGCCTTTCCCCCAAGAGGCCGAAAACAGCCTCCCCTGGACTCAAGAGGCCCTCTGGAGGCTGAAAACGGGTACTTCCGGAAGGCCTGCTTTTCAGCCTGCAGAGGCTTCTGTCAAGCCTCTGGGAGGGTGAAATTGGCCTCAAACAGGCTGAGAATCAGCTGGGAGACGCGCGCATGCGCAGTGCAGGTAAGGGGCAGGGCAGGGGTGTTGCGTGCATTGGGAGGCGGAGCGCATTGCATTGTGGGTGCCGGCACGCGCGCTTTCGGCACACCACAACAAAAAAGGTTCGCCATCACTGCCCTAGACCCCCAGCAGGCTGGGGAGCGGCCTCATGTCATCCACCCCACCTTGAAGGGCAGCAATAGAAGTTGCAGCAGACCATTGTTAAGCCTTCTGATGATTGTTTGTTTCTCCTGTGAAACGCTGAGATTTTGCTCACTGGCTGCTTCTGGAGGATCTCAAGCCACACAAACTCAGATCGCCCCACTGCCGACAGGCAGGCATTCAACCGAAGGAGCTCTTGTTTCAGAGGAGGAAATGAGGTCATTGTAAAGGTAACCCATTCATGTGAGAAGTTATGGCTGCTGCATCCAATGACTCAACAAACCGACTTGTCAGTGTGCCATTTCCTCTTGAACCACAAGATGTCAGCACAAAATCTCTACATAATCTACAACTATCAAGGCATGGTATGAGACTGACTGCAGGATGGAGCTGAATCACCCTGGAATAGCTTGCAGGATGATTAGAGGGGCGTGTGGACTTTTATGTGAGTTTATGGGGCAGAATTACTACACTTAAAAAGATGGCAAACTGTTTAAAGCCCTTTCCTCCCTTCGCTCATCCTGGCTTTTGCTTCCTGGGAGCAGCTAGTGGATTGGAAGGTGATTGCCTTTGTGGAAGAAGGAGTGTTCATCAAACTTGCCAAGTCTGCTGAGATCATAGTTACTTAATGTAAATATCTCCTGTTTTGCACTGTTAGAGTGAAAAGTGCTGCATGCTTCATGCAACATCTGCTTCTTCAACCACAAGCAGATTTCTGCATTCCCTTGACCTGTGAAGGAACCTGTGGTAGCCTTTTTTTCCACCACAGAGCATCCTGAGCTCAAGAAACAAGAATAGGAAAAGTATATTTTTCTGTTCCCGCTCACAGCTTCCCATCTTTGGCCAAGCGTGAAACCCAAACACTTTTCAACACATGTGGATACTAGTCATTTGCACTTAATGCAGGTGGGACAGTTCTGCTGGTGGATCTCTGCTCTTCCCTTAATTAGAAGTGTGATATGGAAAATATTGTGCTTCCAGCTGGCCATTGATTATCACAAAACGTTCAGAATTTCTGAACAGAGTTAAATGGAGGGATTTTAATCCGATATAGGTAAGTTATGCCTCAGTTCCAGGCTTTTTGTGTTTGCTTGGAAGAAAGGTCTGTATCTTTGGTTTTATTTGTCATCCACATCTTAACGTGTGGCAATAACGAACTGGTGACTTCTGGCTGTGATGATTAAAACTTGTCCAAAAGGCAAGACTCTCCTCTAAATCTTTTACTTGCCACTTTAACCGCCTGGAGTTGGGATGGGTTATCAGAGCTTCCTTGTCTCAAATCATCCTAAACACGTAGGGTTTCTCCTATAGAATAAAATAGAATAGAATTCTTTATTGGGCAAGTGTGATTGGACACACAAGGAATTTGTCTTTGGTGCATATGTCTTGTGACCTGTGGAGAAATATCACACACACACACACACACACACACACACATGAATGTATAGAAACGAACACTTCTTTGGGTTAGTCAATCAGAAAAGACGTGCACATGGCCACTTCAAACTCTAGCAAAATGTAGCGGTAACCTGTTAAACATCTCTCAATCTCTCAACATCTCTCAATTCAAATTACATCTTCAAAGTTGATCCATTCTTAAGGAGGGCTTAAATGAAAGGAGGCATTCCCCCATCAAAGCAGGACTGCAGCCACCAACATTGTGTTTAGATATTTTACACTGGGCCCATCCTCAACCCCTTAGTAGGCATTGCCTCCTTTTAGGATGCCTTTTCCATGAACAGATTTAGGAAGGCAAAGTACAAGGTGAGGTCACGGCCAGAGGGAGGAAATGAAGGTGGATTCGGAGGGCTTTCTTGTGGCTTGCACCATGCTCCCAGTTGCAAAGGGGAACCTGCAATTAGGGGAGGGGGAAGGAAGGGCTCTGAGCTGTCCAAAAGGGCACCAGGACCTCCTGCACCTGAAGTGCTCTGTATGGCTTAGGACGGCTGCTTGTGCAACAAACACAAGGCAGCAAATGTGAGCTTTCAGGTGTGCCTTACATCCCTGGGATGAAAACTGTATACTCTGGTTCCATGTCTTCATTAGCCTTGCAATCATACATGGCCATTTGACCCAGTTGGGTCCTGGGACAAGAGTTCTAGAAAAAGCATAAATTGCTTTTAGCATATTCTTCAAAATGAGAGGCAATGATCAGGAAAGGTTGTATTTTATTGAGATGCTTTTTCCCAAAATAGAAACAAAAGTAAGTCTCCCACCAAGCTTAAAGGCCACAGGCAGAATTACACCAAATGAACCAGCCATTTGGTTCCAGAAGCTCTTAAGTAGTCCAACCATTGGTTATTGAGAATAGCCCTGGTTCATTGATTCCTCTCCCTGTGTCAAAGAGTACCCTCCATCTTGTCAGGCACAGTGATGTTTATACAACACACTAGGTGCAAACATTTTGCAATAGGCTGCCTCGATTCAGGGGGCAGGTAAAGAGCTGAGCCCAGAGCTCCCCTGTCCAGAGGTGGCTGCTAAACTGGACTCCAGAAGGATGCCATACAAGCATCCTTAGGCTCTCCTCCACGTGAATAAATCTCCCTTTGCGTCCATCCCTCTTGCTCTTGGGAGCCAAAGGGATGAAATCTGACTCACAGATTTGTTTCCTCGGCTTCCTCTGCAAGGATCTTGTGATCCTTCAGCAAACATGATAGGTATATGCAAATACCCTTTGCCTTCCCAACCCTTTGTAACATCGTAAATTGTGGCCATGTAGCAGCAGTCCTACAGCGACTGTTTGCCGAGTGTCCCAAAAGTCACCTGACTGCAGGGGGTGAAGCAGCTCTAAGTGCCTTGGGGGGGGGTGTCCATCGTAACTTTGAATGGTCACTAAGCAACTGGTTGTAAGTCAAGGACTAGCCATAACAACTTCAGGTCTTCCAAGGTAGCCCCCACTTTTCTGTCCCAGGAGGTAGCACTAAAGTATTTTTAAAAACACTGCTAATGTAAGTTGCCTCAAAATGCTGGAAATCTGATGTCTACCTATATGTCTTTAGCAAAAGATATTTACCAAAATGTCAGGGGTTTAGAGGAAAGATTTCTCAGCATTTTTAGAAGCAACAAGATACTCAGCTTAGTTAAGATGCAGTCCTTTCAAAAATGGGATTATTTGGGCCAGAGTGATGCTATTGAAATGCAGGTTGTCCTTTTGTAGAATAATAAAAATGGAAGAAGTCGTTTCATCTAAGGAGCCCTTCACATGTGAATATGAATAATGAACCAAAGAATATTATGCAGAAGTTTTTCCAAAGAAAAGCCATAGACAGTTCTGAAGAAACCACCCAAAGAGTGTTCCCGCCGTTGGATTTGAAAGAGAAAAGAATTTTTTCCCTTAATTTCACTCCTGAACTAGATAAAAAGGAGAAAATTACACATGGCAGTTGCCTCTTGTCCTAACAGGCCAAATATTCAACATACATATTTGATCAGCTAGCTGAAAAAAAACCCTGTACACTTTGTGTTCTTTGGCTGATTGACAATTACAATCCTAATGACTTCTGTTGTTAATGGATCTCATTTTTTTCAGATAAACAAAACAAGGATTTAATAGTTACAAATGCAGTCTTTGGGAGAAGGAAAAACATAATTTCACCTAGCAAAATTGGACGTGTTGCTAGGTTAAGCAATTTCAGGAGATTTTAAAGCCATTGCTTTGTTTTCAGCACTATGGTGACCGAAGGGTGGTGAAAAGAAACAGAGATGATCTAAAGGCTTGAGTAATTTTGCAATCTCAGAGAGAGAGAAAATGTCACAGACATATTATTTAAAGACCTTCCCCTACAGACCCCACACAGAAACGCTCATTCACGAGTATAAAAATAGGCTCACTTCAGAGATCAAAACACTGATGCTGAATTTCTTGTTATTGAGTATAAAATGGGGTGTGCACCAGTTTTAGCTTATTAAAATGGCAGAGTGAGGGTCTAAGAAAGAGATTCATGCTCCTGAGGTGAACTTGTGCTTCCTAACCTTTGGTGATCCCTGAATTCAGATGGAATACAAGTGGTACCTTCGGGTCTCTTCAGCCCAGTCTGCTAAGCCCTTGGTTTGGGGAGAGACCCATTGAAATGAAGGGGAGAAAAGTCTTTGACGGTTCCACCGAGTCCAGCTGTGCCCAGGAACAACACTAGAAACTAACTTTTTCCCAGCTGAGCCAATATCAGTTGGCCTTCTTTCGACTCAGGCAACTACAGCTGAGGAACTCCAGAAGCACCACTTCCTTTTTGAATGATGTTTATTGAGGGCCAGTTCTTCCTTCTCTCGCTCCTTCTTAACCCGCTGGAAATGGTCTTCCTCCTTCAGGTACCAAATGGGAGGCCAACGGTGCTTTTCAAAATATTCCTGATTATCTGGTGAACAAACGATACCCAGTAAGTTTAACAATATTTTGAACCAGCAAAGTCTTAGAAACTTGTCTATTTTCTTGAAGGACAAAACCTAGGGAACGTGTTGTCTACCATGCAAAAGTCGCAGAATGCAGAATCTGAAATCTTGTGCTGATTTCGGGGGCGGGGGAGTCTCTTTTCAATACTCCACCAAGTTTCAAGTTGTTATAGGATGGGGATGAGAACATCTGGGATTTCCTATTCGTGGTGGAGGACGTAGCTCTTTGTGTCTGCTTTCGGATAGTCTCAAATAGAAAACTCAGAAAGAGACAGTTCATTTATGAAAGACACAAAATGCTAGACTGCCATAACTCAAAATGGACCTTCCTAGTCTGCAGAACAGATCATCAAAGTGTTTGAAATTGAAGTGTCCCAAAGGTAGAATAGGAAGTTTCTGGAGGGATCATTTCTGCAGCTCAATGTCATGCATGTTTAGCTTTCAGTGATTCTGCAGCTATAAAAAAGGTCTTTATAAGTTATGTTACAATAAGCAGTAAACCATATAAATATCTACAGGTGGACTTGCAGACATAAATGTTGTGAAAAGGGGATGAAGAAAGCTTGCCAGAATCTCTTACCAGGAGATTTCATTTTAATTTCCTTTCGGAACTTCGAACAAACACTGTTATAGTTAGTGCAGATGTAATGCAAGCACCAAGCTGCCAGCTGCTTAGCATTGTGGAACTGGAAGAGAAACAGAGGGGAGTCAAGGCAAGAGAACATCTCCACTCCTGAAGCTCTGGGGAACCTCTTGGGAAGCAGACATTCAAGGCTGGACATTTCACTGGAGCAGGGACTGGTTCTCAAACCATCCTGATTGATAGCCCAGTGGGTAGTTCTAAGGGGCAGAGGGCAGAGGTTACTCTCACAGGAAACGGGGAGATATTGGGAGTAGAAAACTGATGGGCCAAAAAGGGAGGGATTTCACCCTGCCAGTCTCTAGGAAAACATCCCCCAGCCGCCTTGTTATTTGGTCCCGAAACCTCCACTGCTCATAGTCATCCCAACCAGGCTGATCATGAAGGCTGATTCTTGTAGACCAGAGCAGGGCTCTCCAACCTTGGCAACTTTAAGCCTGGTGGAACTTCAACTCTCAGAATTCCCCAGCCAGCAAAGCTGGCTGGGGAATTCTGGGAGTTGAAGTCCACCAGGCTTAAAGTTGCCAAGGTTGGAGAGCCCTGGACCACAGCACCAGGGTCTCCCCTCTTTTTTCCCCATCTCCCACTGTGGAAAAGCTGGAATCTGCTCTCGTTCTGCTTGCTGACCTCCTCTCCCTTCCAAGACACACATCCTCTCATTAAGGGCAGGTTGAAAAATGGGGTTTTTAAGGTGGTGAGAAGTTGTCTCCTCAGATTTTCAAAAGGAACAGCAGGATGAGAAGCACACCCCAAAAGTAATGTTGAAGAAAAAGGAACCTCCTTTTCTTCCATGGGGAAGAGTACAGTAACTCTCCACCCACACATTCTTCACCAAAAGGATGCACAGATTGTCCTTGATTTACCACTTGTAAGGCACTTTTTTGAGTTCTGTTGTAAACGAATGGTTTTAAGCCGAGGACCATCTGTGCATATGTTTTGCAATGTCATAAGGCACGTAAGGCATTTTCAATAGAGTGACACCAACCTGGGCTATTTCCAAAACACACAACACTTCTCCATCTATGCATACACCGCTCAGGGCTGTTCTGGTGAGTGCCTGCACCGTGTGTTGCTCTGTTGAGAGAGAGAGGCAGACATGAGGAAGGGCCTTGGTGGTGCAGGCTGTTAAATGCCTAGCACTTAAGTTCCAGCTGCCTGCAATGACTGCAGGCTCGAATCCCACCAGGCTCAAGGTTGACTCAGCCTTCCATCCTCTCGGGGTAGGTAAACTGAGGACCCAAGATTGTGGAGGCAATAAGCTGACTTTGTAAAAATGCCGCTTAGTAATAAGCAAGCATATACAATGGAAGGAAGGCTATTGCTGAGCGCATTGGGTTGCGCTCCAAAAATTGTAAGCCGCCCTGAGTCTCCGGAGAAGGGCGGCATATAAATATGAATTTTTTTAAAAAATGAGCCGCACTTGTGAGATCACTCCCCTATACGTCATAGGTGGCCTTCCTTCCCCACCCAGCCTTTGCCATGTCTGCTGCTGCGGCCGCTCTCTCTCATCCAGCCCCTTCTCTTTGAGGCTAGGGGAGCAGCGGAGGGATAACTATTAGGATAGTTAATTCCAAGAACACTAACACAATAATTAACGAAGTCAGGCTGGAGCAATAAATGGGGCTTGGGCTCTTCCCTTCTGCAAGATTTGCTTAAACTCAAATTGCTTAAGATGTTATTAGGCTCTCAGAGTAGAGAATTTACAATGGAAACTTTAATATTCTCACTCTTTCAATTAAGAATAATCAGGCTGCCTAAAGGGCATCATGAATGGCAGCCTGTTATTTGCTTTCGGTCGCTTTAAGCAGGCACACACATTTCGGGGGGGGGCTCCATTAATTCAGCACAGAGAGATCGGATGAAAGGAACATGACGTTTCCCTCATTGGAAATGTAGATTGCATTTCAGAAAACAAAGCGGCCAAAAGCTGATCCTTCTTCCCGGATGCCTGGCAAGGAGGTGGGGGGAGGCGAAAGGCTGGAGAGGCTCACCTGCCAGCGCGGCCAAGTGGGGCAGGCAGAATCGGTTGGCCAGGGCAATTAATTCAAGGGGGTCCAAATCCTGGCTGCAGGACAGTTGCTTGGTGTACAGGTAATCCAGAACAGCTTGCATGGAAGTCTTAGTGATGTTGGGGAGAACAACCTGAAACGTTGGGGAAGGCATTTGTAAATGTTCAGAGAGAAATAATCCAGTCCGAGAGAAAGAGGGTTGTGCTACTGCTTTCCACCTAGGTATTATTATTATTATTATTATTATTATTATTATTATTATTATTATTATTATTATTAATTTGACTTGTATGCCGCCCCCTCTCCGAAAGGACCCGGGGCGGCTCACAACTAAAAACAGACAATAAATTAGTTATCTAAAACACTATTAAATAATACAAGCCAAATTAATCTAAAACCCTTATAAAATTTAAAATTTAAAACCACGCCCCCAAGAGGTCAGCACAGCCCGGCCTGTTCAAGTAGCCAGGTTTTCAAATCGTGGCGGAAGGTGCGAAGGTCAGGAGCCAGACGGAGCCTCAGGGGTAATTGAGTCTATAAGGCAGGAACCGCCACAGAGTAGGCCCTCCCCCGGGACACCGCCAAACGACACTGGCACCCCAAGGAGCCCCTGTCTGTGTGCTCGTACAGGGCGGTTGGCATTCGATGCCGGCAGGAGACGCTCCCGTAAATATCCCAGACCCATGCCTTGTAGGACTTTGAATGTTAACACCAAAACCTTGAATCTCACCCAGAGGGCAACCCGGAGGTTGTAAGATGTCTAGAAAAAGAGGGGAGGGGGAGGGTGGCAGAACCTGGGGGGCAGAGTTAAAAGAGCCTTGAAACTCTAGGTTGCCACAAGCGGACTTGCTCGAGGACTTAAGACTTCATTTGTTTGCGACTACGTAGTGATTCTAGGCTAATCCTTCTTTTAACACTGCCCCTAAATTCTGCCACTCCTTCCCCTAAATGAGGCTCCTTATTGCAAGGGAAGGGTCAGCCTACTCCCAAACTAACAGAAGGGGAGGACAGAGGAGGACAAAACCAGACTCAGTCTTCATTCGTAGATCGAGGCTTCCCATGAGCTTGGAAATGTACGGTAACCACCTTCAGAGCTAATTAAATCATTATTCTTGGAAAGATCTCATCTCACATATGCAGCACATTTAGGTCTATGGGAAAGTACACAGGATTAAAGTCTCCATTAAGAATGGAGACTTCCGAACTACCAGCACGCCTGACCCAACGCTATTATTCTCCCTCATGAGTAATAACTCTTCTTATGGAATTTGTACACATACATACAAACATGTTCTGCAGCTTAAGTTTGGAGCTGTAGAAACAGTTCCCACTGTAAATGTGTGCTACAGCACGCTTGCTATTTAGTTGATTTACTAAGCCATTGCTCAAAGTCCTGGTTCTCATTAATGAATCCTCACTTTCAGCTTCTTCTACTACCAAATCTACAATTATTAGAATGAAAAATCTACCATCCCATCAGGAGGAGCCTTAAATTCACACAGCCTTTTCGCAATCTTTCTTCTACATACAAATTCTGCTTTCATATGGTTGGAGTAAAATTGGTTCTTTGGCCTTGCAAAGTATTTTGGCGGCTGTGCTGCCCAGCCAGCTATAGTTAATGGGATTTGGGATAGTTACTTAGGAGTTGGGAGCTGTCCCCTTAAGGGAATGCATCATGGTAAATGTAGTTAAGGTATCCTGGGAAATGTAGTTCATGTCATGTGGCCACATCTGTAACCCTGATTGGTCACTGAATTGACCCTTGGTGGGTTTATTGCTTCATTGAGTCATCTTGGCATTTCTTAAAAATTTTTGCTTCATCAAGGCAATGCATTAATCAGGATCTCATCTTACAAGAAAAAAATCCAAGATGTTAGCCTACATCTTACCCTCTTTCTGTTCTCTGAGGTGAAATCGTTTTCTAGAGACCACGGAAAAATCTAAACTGGACATCCCAGAAGGTGCACCATTTGTAAATGGTAAATTTGCAAATGGCAAATGGAAAGCCATTTCCAAAACCGATTGTATATGTACAGGCTAGATCAGCCGTGGGCAAACTACGGCCCGGGGCCCGGATCCGGCCGTTCGGCTGTTCTATCCGGCCCGCGGAGCCGAAAGAGCGGAGGGTTCTCTTGCTCTCCCAGAAGGCTGCATGAAGTAATCTAACTTTGAATTTATATTAGTTCACACAAACACTCCATCCATGCTTTTGTTCCGGCCCTCCGGTCCAGTTTAAGAACCCATTGTGGCCCTCGAGTCCAAAAGTTTGCCCACCCCTGGGCTAGATGAAAGTTGGCTTAATGCCAGTAATTGTGAGAGGGATCTTGGGAGTCCCAGTTGACAATCATTTAAATATGAGCCAACAGTGTGCGGCGGCAGCCAAAAAAGCCAGTTAGTGCAGTCCTAGGCTGCATTAACAGAAGGATAGAATCAAGATCATGTGAACTTCTAGCACCGCTTTACAAAGCCTTAGTAAGACCACATTTGGAATACTGCATCCAGTTCTGGTCACCACAATATAAAAAAGACGTTGAGACTCTGGAAAGAGTGGAGAGAAGAGCAACAAAGATAACTAGGGTTGCAGGCTAAAACATATGAAAACGGTTGCAGGAGTTGAGTATGTCTAGTCTCATGAAAAGTAGGACTGGGGGTGACATAATAGCAGTGTTGCACTATTCGATGGGCTCTTACAAAGATGAGGGTGGTCAAACTATTTTCCAAAACACCAAAATGCAAGACAAGCAACAATGGATGGACCCTAACCAAGGAGAGAGGCAACCTAGAACTAAGGAGAGATGTCCTAATGATGAGGCCAATCAACCAGTGGAAAAGCTTTTGCCTTCAGACATTTTGGGTGCTCCATCACTGCAGTCTTTCAAAAAGAGACTAGACAATCATTTCTCTGAAATGGCATAGGGTCTTCTACTCAAGCGAGCAGGGGGTTAGACTAGAAGACCTCCGTGGTCCCTTCCAACTGTGTTATTCTTTGTTCTATATGAGGGCTGTCAAGCTCGTGGACCGCAGGCCGGATGCATCACGTGCTGGCCACGGCCACACTTGGTTTAGCAAAGGGGGAGAAAGTACCGATACGTATGTGATGACGCTGTGGCGACGCACTTTTGATACCCCTGTTCTATATGATTGCTAAGAAAATGACACGGTTGTGTCCATTCATAGTTGACCTGAACTTCAAGGAGGCTAGGTTTCTATAGACAGGATAGATGAAGGTTTATGAAAAGCTTTACACTGAAGCAGCAGTCCCCAAACTTGGCAACTTTAAGACTTGTGGACTTCAACTCCCAGCAATTCTCCAGCCAGCTATTTCCACAAGCCTTAAAGTTGCCAAGTTTGGGGCCCTGCACTAAAGCATCCAGTCTGGGAGGAGCTGATAGATACATTTCAAAATCTGAGAACTATCATGATGCCAGAACAAAATGGCTGTGCTAGAGGCAAACCTTGTATGAAACACATAATGAAAGAATTCTCAGAGGAGGAGAGAAGGAACTCTGGACATCTGCCTCAGATATCTGGCCATTCTATGCCAGATGCTCCCAGCTTTGCCTAAAGCACAGACAAGTCATCTCCTTCAAAACGCACCAGCTGAGCAACCTGAAGGCAACCTCTGATTGACTCCCTTTTAGAAAGAAGCTGCAGCTCTTCAACAGCAAAGGAAGCAATGCTTGAAAGCAAATGATGGAGCTTGAGGTTTCATGGAAGAAGAAAATCCACCACAGGAGGCAACTGGGCAACAAAACTCTCTTAATAATTCAGTTTTGCTAAACCCTAAACTGCTGTCCTTGATGGTTTCAATTCCTATGCCTTCTTCTCATTTTTGTGAGATTTGGCTGACTCAGAGCCCAATTTATGATTCAGTTCTAATTTATCTTCTTAATTTCCCCGACGTGATGGCTAAACTATGAGCAGCAAAGCTCTGACTTCCATCACTCACAAATACATTTTATTAGAAAGCTGCAGCTTCGGGCAGGATAACAAAATCATTGTCAAGATGGGCAGAGTTCCCTTCAGCATGGAAGCCCCCTGCCAAGGTGTCATTTGTGCCTTGGAAAAGTGGGACCCTGGACCCTTAGCTCCCTAAGTTCTCATCCACTGACCCAACAGCAATTTAAATAAAACACTGCGCCCATAGAGGCACCCAAGTGGCACAACTGGGCCACCCCACAGCTGATTTCTGCAAACAGAAGCACAAGCTGATTGTGGACCAGAAGCATAAGCATGGCCGATTGTGGAAAAACAGAGCAGGGCCAGATCTTGGATGAGAGGCAACCACAAAGTCCCCAAAATGAACAATGAAAAGAGCCTTCCTTGGTTTGTTATGTGTGCAGAGGCACACATACCATATGCCTACCCATTAGGGATCTGTGCCAAATGCCCCTGCAAGAAAGGGGGCCAAGCTGGATAATGATGAAGAATACATAGGCACAGTATGCACACAAGGTCAAGGGCTCTTCATTTTGGGGCTCTGCGTTAGCAATTTTCTGCCCTTAATATAAACACCATGGAGCTAAAAATAGTTCAGAGATGCTTTCTTGGGATGCTGATTATTTTTCAGCCCTTCTCGGTATTACCTTTCCTAGGACAACTGCTTTCGATAATTCTGCAATGTTCTTTTCACTTTCAAAGTCATGTTCTGCAAAGAATCAGTGCTTACACTGGAGAACAGAGTGGAGCAAAGGCAGAAGCTCCCTCAAAACACATCAATGCACCAGGTTTTCAAGATTTCCCATGCTTGCTTACTGCCCATCTTCCCTCCTAAATTAAACCCAGAAAGACTGGTTAAAGTCCAACAAGGAGAAAGTATTGACAAAGGTCAATCCAGATCATCAAGCCCAGACTTGTTCTTCAATGTCCTGTAGCTCATTGCTTCTGTTCTGTTGAGACAAATAGATCTTCTCCCACAGAAGACCCATATTTCCTCATCCCAACAAATGGCCCATGGCTGAGTGTGGAAAAACGGAACAGGCTCAGATCTTGGATAAGACAGAGGCAGTCACAAAGTCCCTGAGTTACATGTGCTTGAGCCCAAACTCTTCTTCTCCAGGGTATCTCCTCTGGTGGAGATGATCCCCGCACAAAGTTCTTGCATTATCCATGCAACTTCTCAAAGAACCTTTTACTAGACACAAGTATCCATGACAACCACTTTATAAAACACGCAAAGCCAGGGAGAACATATAAAGCTGCCACTAGAGGAAGGTAAAGACCCACCATCTCAGCAATGATTCAGGAGAGGAGATTCTGCCCCACCCCACCCCACCCCACCCTCCACCCCACCCCCCTCCCTCTCTCTTTCTTTTTGCTGGCTGTTTCAGAGACTGAGCACAAATGCCTGACTTATTGCTGCAAATAACCTGTACTTCCTGCAGAATTTCGGAACAACAAATAAATTAGAAGGGGCTCATTATATTTATGTGGAACTGCCTCAGTCTTTACATGCTACCCACATCTTGAACCAGACTGCTCCTTTCCATTCCCATCTTTCTCCCCGAACAAGGCAGTGAAAGACGATGGACACCGAGAGCTTCATGTGCTATGAAAAAAAATAGGGCTCTGCAATTAATATTTAAGATTACCAAGAAGAATGCATGTTCTTAGTGATTATAATTAGGAACCAGATTGTGTGTGTGTATATATAAATATATCTATCTATATATAATTTCTTGTTGTAGAGCACAGCTTACTGAATCAAGGTATGTATTTTTAATGAACCACCTGCTGGGGGTGCCTCCAGGGAGGGAATTATGCTCACTGCTGTTTCAAAAGTAATGAGAATTTTTTTTTAGTAGAACGCAGCTTCCAGAATATTAAGTGTATAATGTATAATCTCTCTCTCCCTCTCCCTCCCCCTCCCTCTGTGTGTGTGTGTGTGTGTGTGTGTGTGTGTGTGTGTGTTTGAGAGCTAGCATTGCTGATCCACATTATTTTCTCTTGATGGGCAGGAGAGTCCCCTTGACAATCAAGCGAAAAGCAAAGTTTCAGCAGTTGAAATATGAGGAATAATGAGAAGATCATTTCAGGCGGTGCTAAAAAATCATCAAAGCTGCTATCACTGTTCTTTGAGGTCATCAATACTGTATTGCCAGAAATGAGCATGGTGGCTCCTCATCCTTCAGTGCCCCACCCCAATATTTCATGTCAAGGTAGGAATTGAAAATTGTTCTCTTGGATAGCCTGGTGACCCACTCATTTTTCTTAACATTTCACATTTAAGGTTGTGCCAATTTTTTACATGGCGTTTTGAAGCCCTGCAAATTAGGCAGAATGGAATGAAGACGAGGTTCACCTGGCTCTCCATGGGGTTTGGCTTTCTCGCTCATGGGACTGAGACCTGATGAGGGATGGAGACCAGCTTTTCCACCTCCAACCTCCCCATCCCACCAACTCCCGACAGTCAGGAGCCAGGTACCTTCTGAGAACTAGTGCAGAAGACAGACTGGAGAAGGGAGTCCCCAAGAGACATCGCCAAGGGATTCCCACCCTTTGAGTCCTTGCAAGTTCCTTCTCCAGGGCAAAGCTTTGAGGGTGCAGGACAAAGGGGACAAATACCTCGATGTTTGAGCTTTCCACAAAGGATCCTCCAAACATTGCAGACATCCATTCACAGCTACAGATTAGAAGAGGTTTATGAGCATTTATCTTTCCATCTTCCAACACAAATGTCACATCTGTGAAGGGATCAAAGAAACACAATAACAACTGCTGGTGCTTGCAGCCAAATGTGAGAATCAGAAAGAACATGGAAGACAGCACACATGACCTGCTATTTCACAGAATTCCTGCAAAGAAGGTCCTTCATTGAGGACACCCAGGAAGGCAAACATAAATGTTTAAATAGAGCAAAAGAACAATTCAACTCTGAGCCTCCATCACAGGAAGCCCGGCAGGGGTTCCTGTTTGCTGAGGTTATCAAGGATTTCATTGACAAAAATTAAAATGAGTCAAATGTATCATGTCATACAACATGTAAATGCCACAACATATTAGTAGTAGTATTGCTAATAATATTTATATTCTGTTTTGAGGTGGCTTAGATAGGGATCTCTCTTTGTTCCTGTCTGAAACCACAGCCCTATGAAGTAGGTTGAGTGGAGGGTGGCCTGCCCAAAATCATCCCGGGGACCTTCATGGACTTGATCCTGGTCTCCCCAGTCTCAGTCAAGTCCCCCAACTGTGGGTTCTAACAGAGCTTCTTCACCTTAGTTGCAAAACTCCATATGGCCACTAGATGGAACCCATACCTTATACTTTCCATATTCTTTGGCTGCCACCTAGTGGAACTTTAAGAACCCAGCTTCTGTAGCCCAAAATACCTGTCTTTTCATTATCCTCCAATTTACATTCATATACTGTACTCCACTCAAACAGCTCCAAGTCACAGAATTAGTTGAAGAGAAAGGCAGCTCATCAGTCAAGCAGCTGAGTCGCAGCAGAGAGACTCAAATCTAGTCCAGAAGGCCTGGGAAAGTCTCCTGTCTGAAGAACTAATGCCAGAGACCCTCTTCAGTCTGATGGACCATAACTGTACCTGACAAAACGTCATTCCCCATGTACTGAAAGGTAAGGACTAGAGAGTTACACTGGTGTCCTTGCAAGCAAAGCAGCCCATGTAAATGGTTGGAGTGGGAGGAGGCTTGCATCCCTCCCACCCCCAAAAAAGCTAGAATTGCAATTCTGGTGGTGGAAGAATAAAAGAGAAAAAGGGAAAGCAAAATTGGATGAAGACGAAGCAGGAGAAGAAGGAACTGGACAGGAAAGAAAGGAAAGGGAAAGGAAAGGAAAAAGAAAAGAAACCCCATCCAGTTATCACTCAAGGAGCTAACATTCACCAGGACCCTGAGTACAGTCCCCACAAGATGCCTTGGGGAGCTGACTGTCAAAGGCACCCACACCTCCTGGGCCAACAGGGCCAGCAAGGAAGGAAAGCAGGAAGAGGCCTCCCTATTTCTGCCTGTCTCCCTATGAATCCTGACTTTTTCCCAACGCTCGAACTGGGTCAGGTGTTTTCTGAGCAGAAGAGGAGAACCACCCTTGGATCTCTCTTTCAAAAGCACCTGCATCTTCCCCCCATTCTACAACTGGAGGACAACCCCCTCCAGGTTTCAAAACTGATTGGGCGGAGGGGCAGATTTGCCTTTGTGTGTAAAGATGTATTATGTTAGCATCAAGGAATACAGAATTACCTGTCGTAGGGCACAATTTTTGGCTGTGGGCACCAAGCTTCCCTTCCTGGACCCTTCAGAATGTCCCAATTGGATCTTGGTTTGCAACACAACCATCCCAGGTGTCCTTATTAGCATTGGAACAAATGCAAGGTAGAGGGGTATTTCCGTGTAGACTCACCAGAAAATGTCTCCTTACAGAGGCATTCTTTTATTCTGTTAGCCTTCCGGACATGGAAAGCCTTTGTAATTTCCTGGTTCATGAAGGCTTCCTTGTTGGTAATGTTTTCTACCATCATCCGCAAGTCAAACACTTCCAGGATCTCAGCAATCTGAGCTACCCGGGTGAGGTCCCTTTCGTTTTCCTCCAGCTGCCCAGTGTATAAAAACTGCAGGACGGTTTTAAAAGGCCCCGGTTGGATGGAGGCCTCCATCTTGACCACCGTCACTGCACAGACCCTCTTTGAAACAGGATTAATCTGCATCTCTTGATGTAGGCTAATGAAACCTTTGCCCCAGAGTGTTGGACCCTGTTTTGGGCAGGTGGCTTCTCCTGCTTCAGACTCTACCTGGAGGCCCTCAGTCGAAGCAGAAGATGGTACAGCTGCCCCTTCCGCTCCCTGGTCAACTGCTTCAAGGCTACAGGTTCTGGTTGGGAGATTACTACCTTCGCTACAAAAGCTTTCAGTCAAGTCTGGCATTTCTTCACATTCCATTGAGAAAAGGTCATAAAACTTGGATGAAGAGGTAGCTAAGTAGATCTTGTGAGCAAAAATCTGAGTCTGTTCCTGAAGAATAAAGAGCACGTCTGCACACAAGGGATTGTCCAGTAAGTATCCCACGTCATTAATCTTGAGGATGGGGCACTCTGGGATTTTTATGACAGGGGGAGGAGCCTTTGGAGGTAGAAACGGAGCTTGGAGCAAAGGCTTCTGGACTTTCTTCAAATGGGATTTCCAGAACTGCAAATGTCTCCTGGAGATCAGGGCTGCTCGGATTGCATTATCAAAAACATCCTTGATGCCGAATTGATCAAAGACGCTGGTTTCGTAATAGGGTATTCCAAGCTCTTTAGCAACTTCCCTGCCTCTTTCCGGTGGCAGGATGTCTCCCCTCTTGATAGGCCTGCAAACAAAATGAAAAAAGAAGAGGTCAGACTCTGGTCAGACTCACTGAACAGCACTAGTGGACCCCACCTATCATGGGATGCATTCCTGGGATCCTTTGGCCTTCATGCTTTCCCTTTCTGGATGCACCATGAAGACCACACGTGTTGATGCCCAAAGCCCTCAACATCTGAGAAGACTTCCTGCTTATCTGAGAGACCCCTTCTCCAGGTATGGCATTGTTCATTCACTTGGTATTCATTTTGTTTTCATCTTTATGTATTGTATTATAAACTAAAGAAATTGGACACACAAGGCCATTTCAAATGCCTCCTTAGGAGCCAAGATGTTGCCCTTTCTGCAAAGGTCCAGCATTGCCTTCCCACGGGGGAACAAAGTTTTATCTGCATTCAACTCTACCTTGCCAACGGCCTCCTGGCTCGATTGACAGCTTCCAGATCAGCATAGCGAAGATCCAGTTGGCAGCCCACCAGAATCACAGGGGTGCGAGGACAAAAGTGCTTGATCTCTTGACACCACATTGTCTTCACATGATTCAGGGAGTTAGGATTAGCAATGGAGAAGCACAACACCACAACGTCGGATCTGCAAAATGAAACAGTATTTGTTTTAAATAAACTTTGTATCTCAATCACTTTGTTCAAAAATGGGTGGAAGGAGGGAATAATCAAGATTTGGTTTATTTAGAAATACACCAGGATCGTGATGCTGAAGTGCATACACATTGTCACAATTCTATGTTCCTCCACAAAAGACCCTCTTATCCAACTCCCAAGTGGCATATTGGGGTAAAGTGGGGCAGAATAAGGGCTCAACCCTACAGCAAGCAGGTCAACTCCCCCTTTGCCTGAGGTGGGTCAAAGACTTTTTGCAAGGGGAAGTTGGGCCAACCAGTTAATACTGGCAAACATCAAACAAGTCTTGAGATAAACCAAGGGGAATCTCTGAATAATGATTCTAGACAATTTATGGAGGAAAATCCAGCACACCAAGGATCCCTTTAAGGTTCAGGGTTCACAAGGGAAAAAAATTAATAAATCTTACCCCCCCTTCCAAACCAAAGTGTGACTCAGGCAATTAAATTGTATGCCCCCAGCCAGAAACTGCAGCCAATTGTGTCTCTCTCTTTTCAGGTATCTTTATGGAGACAAGTATTTACAAAGCAGCATTTTCCTTCTTTGTGCATTAGGAATATATTTTAGAATCCCTTCCCTCCCTCCTTTCCTGAACTGAGTAAAGGGAATTGGGAAAAGAATGTGATTTGGTCCTCCTCTCAATGCACAAATTGCTGTGACAACCAATGGCTTGGTTTTGTTTTCAAATGTTTGCTGCTGGTCCTCAAAATCCACCACACAATAGTGTCCTCATTGTCCCCTGAAATCTGAGCCCAGGAGCATCATATCTGACTCTGGATGGGTCAACAGCCACTCCCTAGGAGGACATTCTTGCTAGTCACCAACTACCTCTGGCTTGAAACCATGCAGGATCCAAAAACGGCAGCTGTGCGAAGTCCATGCCCAACCAGAAAGAGGTATGTTTGAGGTGCTTGTCCACCTACAGAAAAAGTGGCGTGCTGTGTTCTCTGCATGGTTCCAAACTGAAATGGATGGAGGGGTCTTTTTGGCAATGGCATTTGTGGCTTTCGGCCAGCAATGGCCTTCCAGAGGAGGCACAGATGGGTGTGAGAAGGAGAGAGAGAGAGATTGGCAGGAGCTAAAGGGAGAACAAGACGAAGCTTGCTTGGAAGAAAAGTAGTGGATTGGCCAGTGGACGATGGTGCCCTGATGGTGGTGCCTGCAGGGAGACAAGGTGCTGCAAAGACAGAGGAGAGGCTACTTTTTATAAGTGCACCTCTCCCAAGATTGACAGGTGCTTTGCAGGTTTGTAGCATGAAGTCACTTTGAGTCAATTCTTCTGACATTAAAATAATCCAGATTTCAATAAGCTTAGAGTGGAAGAGTTCAGCAGTTCTACTCAACTAATTATCCCCAAAGATCTCATGCAGAGACATCACAGGGAGATGGAAATAAGTCCTCTCCCAACCGTTTTGTTTCAGCAAATGCTGGGACGCTCCTGGCTCTGTCCTCACATCTCAACCCAACTGCTTAATGACAACATGTTGGGTTGTGTAGCAGAAGGCACCTCCAGGAGGAGAAGCAAGGATTCAAATAAACCTGCCGAATCAGTAAGAACTGGATTTTAAGCATGCAGACATTTGGCAAAGGGGCAATGCCCCTGCCATTTATTTTGCAAACTTTAGGAAAGGCATTTAAATGTTGTTTAAATATTTAACTGTATTTGTTAACCAAGGCTGGGGAGATTGTTAAACCTGGCTGTTAAATGGCTTATTCCCCAGAAGGTACTACAAGGTCAGCAAGAGAAAGCCAATGGTCAACATTCCTGAGCCCTTTCGTGTCTTTTATGACCATGGCTATTCTTCCTGCTCCCCAAGAGACACCAAGTGATCAGCTGGAAGCAGCTGGAGGCCATGTCTTTCTGCACCAAGAAGCCCCCCCCTGCCCATTTGTGTTTCTGTCCTGGTTGTAGGGTTCTCAAGGACTGTGGCACCACTCCAGATAATTCCTTGCAGAGGCATCTCATTTTGGGGCTTCTCCCAAAACAACTCTTGGAAATAGGAAGCTGGAAATGTGTTACTCATGCACATTCTGAATTCAATGGATTTCAGTTGCTTCTGGAAGGAAATCCACAAATGTTCCCAATTTCCCCTCCTACTTTATTCTCTACCTGACACTGTATAGATCTGTCAGACTTCAACTTCACACTGGCACAACAATTAGCCCTATTGCTTGGGAATTATGGAGCTGAAGTCCAATGGCACTGAGTTGGGGAAACCTTTTTAACCTTCTGCAGATTATAGCACCATCTAGAACAATGAAATCAATATTAAACCAAAAGGATTAATGACAATGAACCTTCAGCAGCCAGAACATCTGCTTGGACACAAAGACCTATGAGGCTGATCTGATCAGCCTTTGTGCCTCATCCTCTTCTGTGGCATATAACAAATCACTTTTGATTCCTGTGCAAAAAGAATTTCTGGATCTCAATTTCTGTTGCCAGGATTGATGTCAATGTATTTGACATGCATGCAATTATGACATAAAGGCGTTTCATACTCATCCACAAAGTCTGCTCTTTTTGGTAACTTTTAAATTAAAAAGGAACCAAAACAGACAGTCTGAAGCAGTTTCAATAAATCTCAAATGGTTTGCAGGAATTTTAAGCTAACATTGACTTCTGGTCCTAAAAAGACTGCATCATCTAATGCATTTTTAGGATAACCAAATATTCTCCACTTGTACCAACATGGAATTTAGTTAATAATGGAGTTGGAACTTCCTCATTAGTCAGATCCCACTTTTCTGAAAATGATAGGCCAAGTTTCACCCTCTGCAATCTTGAAAAATTTTGAGGATTGCAGTCTTCAAAACTCTCCCAGTTCAGCAGTAATTCTTCTTTATGATCAGCCGAGCAAATAAACTTAGTGAAGGTAGTCATTAATTTAATTATGTAACAGTTAATTTAATTATTCATTTAATAGTGTTGTTTCTTCTTTACATTGTTTGTAGATGATCTATGAAATATATAGCATTTTGTTCAGATTCATTACTCCAAATGTTAACCCATTAAAGATGTAGTTATTCTCCTATTCGCTTGCTTGCCACAAAAGGGGCATCTAACTTAGACTGACCTTCCATAAGCAAAACGTCGGTCTTTGTGGTGGTCTCCAAATGTGTCCCAGAGCCTGAGAGAAACACTCACTTCGTCAACTACATCACGGGACCGTTCAAGAACCTGGAACAGAGAGAGGCATCTGTAAGACAAAAGTTAGCGGTGAAAGCAGTCAGAGCTTGGAGGGGGATGGGAGGTGAGGGACCTGAGCAGATAGCAGGGACCTAATTCCCAAAAATTCGAGGCCAGCAAAGTTATAGTCAGGGATGATAGAAGATATCAACTTCTGGGTTGCAGTGAGAAGATGCCTTGGTGGCTCAGGCTGTTAAATGCCTGCACTTAAGATCCAGCTGCCTACAATTACTGCAGGCTCGAATCCCACCAGGCTCAAGGTTGACTCAGCCTTCCATCCTCTCGGGGTAGGTAAATTGAGGACCCAAGATTGTTGGGGGCAATAAGCTGACTTTGTAAAAATGCCGCTTAGTAATAAGCAGGCATATACAATGGAAGGAAGGCTATTGCTGAGCACACTGGGTTGTATCCCAAAAAATTGTAAGCCCCTGAGTCTCGGAGAAGGGCGGCATATAAATGTAATTAAAAAAAAAAAAGATGCCAGCTTCTGGTTGGAGACCATCAGATGTTCAATTCAGATAACTCACCAAATTTTGATTGGACAGGAACCCAAAGCAAGAAATAATTATTTGTGATCAGCTGCCAAAACCCAGCAAGTATGATTTGAAGTAAATATTGTGCTAATTATAGTCTGGTATAACACCTGAACGCTTGGCCATCAGCCTTCCTGAGGTTACTGTGTTATGCAGAAGAATTTATAAAGCTTAGAGGAAACAGACATGCAGAATTAAACCTTGGCTTTTGGATGCAATTTAAACTGTGGTCAGCTGCAGGCATGGTTTAATCTGGGACTAAGCTGACAGTTTTCATGCATTTGTACATCCCGCTTTGTGGAACCAACTGCCCTTGGGGCTCCGTTTGGCTCCGGATCTCCACTCTTTCCGCCACGATCTGAAAACTTGGCTGTTTGAACAGGCCGGACTGGACTGACCTCTTGGGGGAGGGTTAAATTGATTTTATTTGGGCTTGTTGGGTTTAATTTGTTTTTAAAGTATTTATTGTTTGTATTTTTAGTTGTGAGCCACCCCGAGTCCTTTCGGAGAGGGGGAGGCATACAAGTCCAATTATTAAATTAAATTAAATAACACAATTTCTTAACAAAAGATTTAAGCCTAGACTATCTAAGTAAGTCTCCAATGAAATCAGTGCAGCAAATGATTAGTGAAATGAGCAACAATAATTATGCAACTTTTTAATATATTCAGGTGGGACACAAAAGGAAAATGCATCATTAAAGTCTGGCATGAGGATCATATGCGGTTGCAAATAGTAGAATGGACTACTGGCAGATTTTTTTTTTTAATTACATTTATATGCCGCCCTTCTCCGAAGACTCAGGGTGGCTTACAATTTTTTGGGATACAACCCAATGTGCTCAGCAATAGCCTTCATCCCATTGTATATGCCTGCTTATTACTAAGCGGCATTTTTACAAAGTCAGCTTATTGCCCCCAACAATCAAGGGTCCTCACTTTACCTACCCAGCATGGAGTTTATGAAGAACACCAATAGTTACGAAAATCAGTTGGGGTAGAATTGCTGCACTGTAACAGTTGCACAAAAATGCAACCCTATACATTTTTAGATCACATGAGCTGGAATGCCTTCTTTACTAACAATTTTTGCAACAACTGTGGGGGAATTTCTTTGGACAGATAACTGCAAAAGTGGGCAGCTCAAAAGATGGAAAAGAGAGGATACGTTGGCCAGAAGATCTGAATCTTCAGAAGCGCAGGTATGCAAGGATACGATGCACCTTCCATCAAGTAGCAATGACATAAGCATGCAAAGGCAGCAGGAAAATACTTGAAGTATTTCCACATATATTCTTTAAGTACAGTGGATGGAAGAGTCCTCCTCTGGCCTGCTCTAATCTACTGTACTCCTCTCTCTGGAATTCCTTCCATTCAGCCCACTTTCCCAACATCCCTTCTAAACAGAGGCACAGAATTAAACACATTTCCATGTCAAAGCCATACCCACCTCTTGGCAGACTCTATACTGATCAATTGCCCAGACTGTTGGGACGTGGGTTGCCAGCAGCTGGTACTGGTTCAGGGTGGTGTTGCAGGCTCTTGCACAGATCAGGCGAGTTTTGCCTACTGCGTTATCCCCGACAACCACACATTTGATGGTTTCAACATTTGGTCTTTCGTAGTCCATGTCAATATCCATCTACCAGGGGCTGCAAGGAGACCAGAACTCTGGTTACCACCTCCGACAAGCTTCTCACTTGGCTAGCTGCCTCTTCGACTTTTTGAAGATCAGGATGGGAGTGCTCTTATTGAGGCTGACTTATAAACCTCACCCAGTTCATAAACCAGGCAGCCCCGTCCCTTCATTCAGTTTGCTATAAACACAAACTTGCTTAGAGAAGAGAAAACAGGACTGAGTACAAGTTACTGGCCGGACAGCAGAAGTCTCAGCCTGCAAGCTGCTCGACGCTTGAAGTTTCAATCATGTTTATACCAGTCCTCAGGAATATGCCTCCAAGGCAAAATCAAAAGGCAAAGTTTGGAAGTTACAAAACAAAACAGCTGCATATTACCAGAGAAAACAAATCAAGAGTCTTCATTAGCACAAGATTCTGAGTAAGCCCCAAACTGGTGATTCAAAAAATAATCCAACATGCCTCTACGTGATATAGAGCCCCCTTCCCCCCAAGAGCCCCCCCAAGAGCTTTTCCTGGCCCAAGTCAAGCATTTTAGCTACAAGGCTGCAATGCTCTGAACTTGGGTCAGTGAAAATTAATGTGCAAATATAAAATTGGGAGGGTTCACCTTTAGCCTATTGAAAGAGCAGAAAGAAACCAACGAAGATTCATCTCTATTTAAGATCAGGGGAAAATCCAATCCACTGTATTGTACAATACACTAATTTTTTTAAAATTTTAAACAGAAATACTTTTGGAAATATTTCATGGGTGTCTGAACCTTTTACTGTTACAATTTGTTTTCCTACACAGACAATCAATTTCAAAATTAAGTAACAGGCATAATTGCAGAGTTGAGAAAATTCTGTTTTATTGGTGGTGTATAATCACATTTTTTCACTTATCAGAGATAAGGAAAAAGCATTGCTCAAGTAACTTTAAGCGCTATTTTGCTCTTAGTATTTGCTGTGTCTCATCAAATATATTTTCTAAGGTACATATGAATGTTCTAAAAATCGATGAACTGTAGAGTTTTAATTACATCTTACATCTAGTCATTTGCCATGACTTTTAAGATACTGAACAGTTAAACATTACAGAACTGGTCAAGAAGAATGAAGTAAAATTAAGGGTTTTGATCTATAATTAATTTTAGTATTTGTTGGAGTAATATCTTTGCCTTAGCCTGACTCCACAGAAAAGTTGACAGGGGAAACACTGCTGAATATGATTTTCAGTGACTTCTGTGGAAGACTTAATTATGTTCTCCAGCCTGATGGGGTGCTAGACTATAGGCCTAAAACTCCTATTTCTAAAAGTAGTATCCCAAACATTTGGGAAACTTCAAGTCACGGAAGGCTCATTTATTACAGAACTCACACAAATATCAGGGAATGTTTAGGAGCCAAAGTACACCCAACAGCAGAAGAAAATAACCCTACAAGTCACATGGACAGGACTGGGACTAACATTATCTAGTAAGCTTATATTTGGGACATGTCATTTCAGTCTGCAGATAGAGTTGTTGGGCTGAACACTCCACCACACTTGAAAAACAATGAAGGCAGGTGAAAGGGTGGCTTATGACTATTCATATGACAACGCTGTTATCAGTGGAGGAGTTTGAACAAGGCAGTTGCAAAGCAAATTCACAATAGAGAACAATGAGAACCAGATGGGAGTGGTGATTCAACCACACCAAATGCAAGATAACCCAGCCTATGCAGAGCATGAGAACAGCTGTTGACTTGAGTTGACCATCTGCCAAGAGAGCTTGGATGAGATCCAAGGTCAAGCATGTCAGAAAAAGATACAGTGTGTTGAACCTCTCTTTCCTTGAGAATGCATACGGCCTCGCTGGAAGCTGCCAAGGAGAGATGTTTTCAAGAGGCGTTTCAACAGGAGTATGGTGATATTACTGACACAACTGTTGGAGTTTACATAAAGCTTAAACACCTTGTCATGTGGTAGGGGTTTTTTTAAGATCCAGACATAATCACATTGTGCAACTATACAGGAAAGCAACAACCCAGAATATTCGCTGGAGAAAATGAATGATATTTCCTGACTTGCCACCAAGAAAGTATAAAAAATTTATTCAAGTCCATGATGTCCTCAAGCAATACAGAATAAATATCAGGGAATTGCGCAGCCAGTGACTAAAGGAAGTCAGAAATGCTGGCACGAACTTGTTGTTTTACGTAAATAAATATATTTAAAGTAAATAAGAGAGGCAAATGGGAGCATCATCAGGTAAATCAACACAGCAGGAACATCATGAGGTAAATCACGGTGCACAGAGGTAAAAAATTGGGAAACAAAGAAACTCCCCCTTTATACCCACAGCAACCAATCACACCTTAGATTGCCTCATGCAGGAGCTTGCTCTCACCAACCAATCAGCTATAATTGTGTGTTCTGACGTTACACACTTCACTATTCCAGCTATTCAATTAAACATCTTAACAATAAATATTACCTTTCTCTGGCAGGTTACATATCGAACAATAGGTCATTCTCCAGTTACCATCTGGGTGATTTCTGAGGCTCGTAGACAATTCTCCCAGCAGACAATTACTTCATATTAAAAGCTCGACCATGAAAATCCGACCAAGTTAGCTTCCATCTACTTGCTTCAGTGGAAGAGTAATTCCACATCACTTCTGAGCCTTAAGTTTCAATCTAGCTCCACGCTAATATAACGCACAATCTTACCCGCATGAGGACACAACCGGGAGAAGAAGCTGTGAAATTCTCCGACTTAGCTTTGCTTGGTTTTGAGTGTAAAGGCGTGCATGGGTATTCTAGACCTATTTTTCTGGGAGTTGACTTGAAAAGCTGCTGGCAAGCCCTGCCCCAGAGAACACAGTGGGAAACACCCACTTTGGAGAACTTTGCCCGAACAGCTTCAGAAGGTTTGTCCACAGAGCTTCTGGCTTGAGCTCTTAAAAGGGGGAACTCCCTACACGCTACGTGTCTGGCTAGGGATCCACCTGCAACTCTTTGTTATCAGGGATTTGTACACACACACCTTTCTTACAGCATCATATCCGTGGGAGCTAAGAGCAACAGGCCCTTATGATGACCTCCCAACATCTCTGTCCTTCGATGGAATGGCTTCCCCTGGAAACTGGCATAAGGATGATTGCATGATCCAGACATGCTGTCAACTCTCATAAACAAGAGACTATATGTGTCACAACGGCAAAAACTAAACTTCTGTTATATTGTACACCTATTGTTGAAGGGGATTTGTATTATCACACCTTCTTAGCTTTCATTTTCACAGGTCATGGAAGAGTGGGGGGCACACATGTGTTTTTTTTTTCAAGAGAGTGAAACTTGCATACATTCAACATTACTGAGAGTCAGAGAGACCAGGAGTGGGGTGTGAAGAGAGTTACAAGTGCTCCTGTCCCAAAAAGTGAATTGTGGGGAATCCCCACAAAGAAAAAAAATCCATCTCCTTTAACAGGGGGTGGTTATTTTTTGAACTCCTAGTATTTGGGAAATAATAACACTTTTGCCGTTACGTTTCTTTCTCTTGCAGTGTTTGGCCGCCTCAATTTCAAATGCACAGTCACATTGCCTTTAAAATTACATAAACTTTCTGGCTGATGTCAGCCAATGGAAAACACAAAATATGACTTGAAAATAAGAGATGTGCAACCACAATCAAGTGCAATAATTCAACAAAGGCTTTGACTTACCAAAAAAAACCTCTGCTTGGATGGCTCTTATTATTATTAACTGGAGCATATTATGTAAATATAACACGTTTAACTCCTCACCTTTCCTTAGAAAACTGATATAACATTCGGTGATGTAGAGGAAAAAGAGCTCATGATTAATAGCCATATGCCAAAGCAGAATCTGCATTCACACCCTCAGAAAGTATATTTATCTCTGGATTTTCTATTTTTAATCCTCAAAGGAGCTGACTTTCTGATTAAAACTATCAGCACACTCTTTGGTGTGCATGGTTAATATCATCTCTCTCTCTCTCTTTTTCTCCCTCACTCCTTCCTTCCCTCCCTTCCTCTCTCTTTCTCTTTTTTTCTTGGACGTTACATCCTTTTATTGCATTCTTTATACCTGCACAGTTCACCACAGAGAGAAAAAGTGATGATAAAGCAGCCTGATCTTCTGAATGAAAGTCACTACAAAGAGGCTGAACCGATGGATGAGTTAATTCAATCAACAGCCTAATCCTCCTTTCTTCTTTGTCACAAAGCCACATAATCTGACCAGGGAATGGAAAGCAGGGCCACCCAGGAGGAGCAGGGCGGGAATAGTTAAGAGGAGGGTCTTCTTCCCGTAAGACTATAACTCCCATCCTTAAGAGACAGCTGGATACCAAGCAGCACTTAGAGGACTCCAACTACAGATTGTCCTGAACTTACACCATTTGTTTAATGACTGAAATTACAATGTCACTGAAAAAATGACTAACAACAGGTCCCCACAATTACGACGGTCACAATATCCTACGGTGAAATAATCAAAATTTGGGCGCTTGACAACCAACATGTATTTACAATGGTTGCAGCATCCTGGGGTCACATGATCCCCCTTTGTGACTTTCCCATCCAGCTTCTGATGATCAAAATCAATTTTTCATTGCTTGAAAAGAGTAACCTTATCAGTTCTCGCAAAGACACACAATCTTTTGGCCTGGTGAATTTTTTAAATCCTCAGCCACGTGATTCACTTAAAAATTGCACTGTCTGTTAACAACATGGCAAAAAAGGTTGTAAAGTGGGTATGGTTCATTTAACAGCTGTTTAACTTAGCAACAGAAATTGCGGTCATAACTTGAGTCTAGCGGTACAGAATGACAACTGTCAAAGGGAGGCAAACGGGGTTAATCATTATGCCTTTGTGCTGGGCAGTCACAGCATCAGTTGTGAAAACAGGCAGTCTGGATGCAGCCCAAATGCATAAAATATTTCAGGATTCCCCTCCTGCAGAAAGCATTCCAGAAAGTAAATAAATAAAGGACATTGGGAAGAATAACTACATTCAAAAGCTGAGCTTTTAAAAAATTCACCAGGCCAAAAGATTGTGTGCCTTTGCCAGAACTGATAAGGTTACTTGTTTCAAGCCATAAAAAAATAAAAACTTCAGAAAAGTAGCAGGTTGGATGGCAGAATAAGCAGATTGAAGAATGATGGGAAATCATATGGATGCCTCTTACACATGCTTCTCTGTGTTTCCGAACAAGCAATGCATAAACAAATGAAGAAAAACCCCACAGTGATCTCAAAGTAATAGACATGATACAACAAGATGCCGATGCTATCTCACCCAAAACTGATATTAGTAGGGGAAGGAGACATTGCTAGTAAAGCCACCATCTTTCCTGGGACCCAGAGAGCATCATATCCAGACCTTCACTCCTTTCTAAGGGAGGTGGGCATTCCTTCCCACATTCAAGCTTCACCTGATGGAGGCACAGAGAGGAAGGCCTCCTGTATGGTCGGTTTCAACTGGTCCATCCTTTGCCACTTTCCCAGCCTGGGAGGGCCTCTTTCCAGTCTTTCACACATGGGATTCTGGCCTGCCAGCTACTCTAAAGAGGGTAGCTGCCAAGTTGCTAAGAGCCCAGCGAAGCAAAACTATCAGGTAACAAGAACCTCAAAAGATCTGCTCCGATTGCCTGCCAGCCACAATGGTCTAATTCAAAGACAGAAAGGTTTAAAGTAAACCCAAACACCTGAAGGAGTCTCTCCTCTATTATCACTGGTGGTGGATTTAAGGAACCAATTTCAGGATTGCTACCCTGTCAAGCACAACTTCTTTCAGTTGTTGGATGTTCACCTTTGTATCAGCTTTGATGGTATCAAGCCAGCATGTTCTTTGCTTGCCCTTCTTCTTGTTCCACTAACCTTTCCTAGCATCACTAACTTCTCCAATGAATTTGCATGAATGATGTGGCCAGAGAAAATCAGATGTAGTCTTGTGATTTTGGCTTCTAGTGATGTTTCTGGTTATATATATTTACTATATAAATGTATTTCTTAACCTGCCGTATTCTGTATGAATAAATCCCATATTTCATTATACTTGCCTCTACTAAATGTACAAGTAATCCACTTGTAAGTGGCAAGTTTAATCAGGTCCTCAATCTATTGGGTGAAAAGGACAGCTCATTTGTCTTTGAAGTACTGCAGTATTAGACTTTTACATTGCCTATTTGTCAGATTCCAAGTACTTCGTATGCATTATTTTCCTCTGAAAATGTTAGCCTTTGTCACACAATTATATTTATATAACCCATAACTTCTATAGCAAGAGCATCAATGGATCACAAATCACCACTTAGACACCAAAAAATAACATTTAGAATGTATTGAACTCTGTTAACATTTATATAGAAAACATTTGTCAAAACCAGAATTTTGTTAGCGATGGATTAGGGATAATGCTTCTTTTAAATTGAGCCTTGGTGGTGCAGGCTGTTAAATGCCTAGCACTTAATTCCAGCTGCCTGCAATTACTGCAGGCTCGAATCCCACCAGGCTCAAGGTTGACTCAGCCTTCCTCCTCTCGGGGTAGGTAAATTGAGGACCTAAAATTGTTGGGGGAAATAAGCTGACTTTGTAAAAATGCCGCTTAGTAATAAGCAGGCATATACAATGGGATGAAGGCTATTGCTGAGTGCATTGGGTTGCACTCCAAAAATTGTAAGCCTCCCTGAGCCTTCGGAGAAGGGCGGCATATAAATATGATTTTTTTAAAAACTTTTTTAACAATGTATTATGCTTACCAAGTTTTGGGAGAATGTGTTTGATTTTATAAATGATGACTTCAACTTCAGTGAAAATAGTAAGTAATGAATATCAAAAAGTAAACACTGGTTTCCTGAAAAATATCAGTGTGCTCATCATGGGAATTTTGTGCTCACTTCCTTCTGGAGAACAAGAGCTCTCTTTCACATTTTCCTTTTGGTATCTGTTAATCTTGCACAGTGGCAGTTTTTTCCTTACTTAGCTTTGAGAAAAACTGCTCAGAACAGCAGATGTTGCCCAACAGAGAGATCCTTGCCTGCCCATGCACTCTTGGCCTGGAAATCTCACTCCATTTGTAAAATTCACACAATTCCACCAGGCTCGTTTCAAGGGAGGCTCTCGCTGGAGCCCCACTAGAAGAGACCATCTAAGTCATCCCTGCAAGGGTCAGTTCTACATTACTGGGCTCCAAGGTGTGAAAGCCTTCTTAGAAAGTCTGCAGAAGATTTTCACATTCCTCAGTTGAGTCCAGCCGATGGGTCTGAAATGTGGGGAAACATTTTAAGTACCCCTTTTGCAGTTTCTTGCAGTTTGAAAAGTGCTGCCCAAAAGCCATCTGAAGGAGTCTTGCAACAGTTGGTGCCTGGTGTATTGAGGTTGTTGGGAGCTAGCCGTTCTTGCAAGGACACGCTCCTTCTCATCTGGTGGTCAAGCAAGATCTTTTCAGGGATGGCACCTTAATTTACGAGCATGTATTCCCTGTTCAGTAAAGATTGTTACCAATATTTAAAAGCACATAAAATTATCAGGCCAGGGAGGGGTAACACAGCACTAGTGAAAAACTAATGTCTCTGAAAACCGTAAGCAACACCCACAGACCCAACACAATTGCATTAAACAGTATTTTTAAAGGGTCAAAACTCACTAGATTACGAGGGCTTGCAAAATTGCAAGATTATCAAGTGGGATATTCAAAGATGGGATGTTTTGTTCATTTACCTTTTTAGCATTTTTGTGGGTGTTCAACATACTCCCAGCCCAGTATTTCGGTTGAATATTTGAAACTGTGAAACTAGTAACTATTGTCACTATGCTTTTGTCCTTTTCTACCTCATTTTTAATCAGCTGGAATTTGAATCTCTATTTTGAGATCACCTGATGAAAAGCAGCCAAAGGAACTTACAAATAAATAAATGCTGCCCTCGTTCCAATATTAGGGTGAACCATATTTCCTTGCAGTGACATAAATCTGGGTTTGAAACATACTCCCATCTAAGTGCCATGATTTGGAATCTGATGAAGTCAATGAATAGCGTAGGGCAGAAATATTTGAACCCTTTATTGGTTAAGACAGTGATTGTGAACCTTTTTGTTGTGGTGTGCCAAAAGTGCACACGTGCGTGCCGGGCACGCACAAAGAAATGTGCCCCTTGTCAGAAAGTGGAACTTTCTGGTGTTGCTATGCAGTTTACAAACTTGTGAGGATTTGGAGGCAAACCAAATCCACCAATCACAGGGTAATACCAGATGCCCTGGAGTGGCATCACAAGCCACGCCCCTTGGTATATAAGGGGCAGCCCAACTGGCATTTTACCTCAGGAGGAAGGTCAGAGGCCTAAACAGAGGCCTAAAGGGGTGTCAGAGGCCTAAACATAGGTTAGAGGCCTAAAGGGGATGTCAGAGGCCTAAACAGAGGTCAGAGGCCTAAACAGTTCTCAGAGGAGATTCTGAGGAGATCTAAGATCTAAGATCTAAGGAGAGATCGGAGATACTGAGAGGATCCAAGACGCTTGAGGAGATATTGGGATCTGACAGACTGAGGTCTGTGTATGAGAAGATATAGCAAAGGGATCTGAGAGAAGATCTATAACCTAAAGAGAAAGGGACTTTCTAAAAGAGGTTAGCTATATCTAAGGAGAGGTTATGAGAGGAAGAACTGTGAATCTCTCATAGAGACTTCTAGTTCCTTGAAGTACTATTTAAGAGGAACTAAAGAAGAAAAGACTCTGTATATATTTAAGAATAATATATTTATTGATTGTTCTACTCTGTTATAAATAAAATCTGTTTTTAATCTGACACAACTTGGCATTGCAATTTATTGAATGACTCTGTGAAATAAACATAGGTTTAAAGATCCAGGACAAATTCAATTAATTATTTAACACCCCCCCTATGCATGCATGCACAATAGCCCTGCCCCCTTACACGCACTGCACATGCATGCACTTCCCAGCTGATTTTGGCCTGTTTGAGGCTGTTTTCGCCCTCCTGGAGGCACGAGGGAAGCCTCAGGAGGCTGAAAATGGGCCCCTTTTCGGCACTTCCAGTATTTCCAGAAGGCTCGTTTTTCGGCCTCCTAAAGCTGCAGAGGCTTCCCTTGAGCCTCTGGGGATCGAAAACAGCCTCAAACAGGCCAAAAATCAGCTGGGAGGTGCACGCATGTGCAGTGCAGGTAAGTGTGGCTGTGGCTCGCGTGCCTGCACAAATGGCTCTGCGTGCCACCTGTGACATGTGTGCCATAGGTTCGCCATCATGGGGTTAAGATAACAGTGCATTACTTTTTAAAGTGTGTTTTGCTTATTTTGAAAAAAAACTGGCTCAACTTTGAAAGGCTCAGCGGTCAAAAACTCCAACCCTCAAATCAGAAAGCAGGGGGGAAATTGTTGGCTTTGTTCCCTCTGGGATATTTGTGGTGGCCAAAGGACACAGATGCAGGGACAGCAATGCTTATGGCTAGTGAGAGGGTCACCTTCACACCCTCAAATGCACCCCTTCTGCCCTCCCCATGGACAATAGCAAAGTTTGAAAAATTGGCCCCAAAGATGCCATGAAGAAGGAAATGCCCAACAAAACCTATGTTTTAGGATCTCTTTGTCAGCTCCACAAACAGCCTCTTTTCCTCATTGTCTGAGTGTGTATTTGATCCCTGCTGTAAATAGTTCCTCTCCCATATGAACGGGCTCCACAGTCCAATGTAAACATTCTTAAAACAGCTCATTCTGCCATGGAGGTCAATGGCCACTGGCTTAGACAAATACTCTGGCGTCTAGGGATATGCTACAGATATGAAAGCACACAAAGCTCTTCTTCCTTTAGAGGACTTGCCTCAAACTGTAAGGTTTCCTCAGAGCTGAAATCAGCTCCTGGGGATGTCATGGATAATGTATGTGGTTCTCTTGGCAACAGACTGGAAGAGGTTTGCCTTGTCTTTCTTCCTGCCCTCAGATATTCCCTGAGACCTTTAGCCAAGATTTCACCAGGTCCAGCTCTGCTTAGTCTTCCAAGATCAGCCAAGGTTGGCAAAGAGCGACCACAAGCTGAGCATCCAGGCATCACCCTGGTTCTGGCTAAGTTAATCTCCTGGCTGTCTAATTTTAACTGTCGCCAATAATCAGGAAAGGTGCAATAACCGCCTTTCAGCTCTGTAAAAATTAAACCTGTACTGAAAAATTAAAAACATTAAAATACAAAATACAATACAAATATTTAAAATAAACATGTTATATATATTGCAATCTATTTTGACAATGCTTCCATTTCAATTATTATTCCAGTACATATTTTCTACTCCTATGTGTGTATGTATATGTGTATATATATATATGTGTGTATATATATATATATATATATATATATATATATATATGTAGGTCTTGGTGTATTCGGGTCTTGTCCCATGTAAGATTGAGAATACCTTGGCAACGTTTCAAAATCTCATCCGTCATCTTCAGGCTGGTGTCTTCAGCTTCGTTCTCCTATATATAGGAGAACTGTCTGTCTGTCTGTCTTGGTGTATTCGGGTCTTATCCCGTGTAAGACCCGAATACACCAAGACATACATACCTTTACCCGTGAAAATCTACGAATATATATACATATACATATACATATATGCATGCACACATACACACACAATAGAATTCTACATTACACATTCCTTATTTAATTATTTATTCCTTTCATTTATCCAATGATACCAATTTTCCCATACTGTATAATAAACTGAGTTATCCTTCTCTTTTAATTCTAATGAAAGTTTTGCCCTGTAATATGTTTAACTGAGGCTAGAAGAACAAACATCT
The DNA here is from genome assembly GCA_009733165.1 of Naja naja. Classification (NCBI taxonomy): domain Eukaryota; kingdom Metazoa; phylum Chordata; class Lepidosauria; order Squamata; family Elapidae; genus Naja; species Naja naja. The sequence continues at coordinate 84,736,891 of CM019151.1, read as the reverse complement.
GGTGAGAATACCAAAAAAAGGGCCAATTTAACCACCCAGGATTCATTTTAACCCAGGACGGATTTCTTCGCAAAACACGCTAAATTAATTCTACACTATCAGTTGTGTTGCAGGAAGACCAACAATCAAGTCCCCTGACCCTTTCGATATATAAGTGCCCATGACTGAAGAAAACCCTCTCCGTTATTGATTGGAACATGTCCTGGACACTGATTGGCCCTCTAGGCAGAAGTGGGTAGGGCTTGTCCATCCCGCTGCCAATGGAAAAGAGCTAATAATGCCCTGAAGCCTTTCCTGGGCATCATGACAGAGTTGGCGTTTCCCAGAGCCCAGACATGCAGTTCCACAGTTGATGCTTTTGACCTAGTTAATGTGACTATTTGCTGTCACAGCCTCCTGGTAAAGAGACCTGGAAGAGTTAACAGCTGTTGCAGGAACGGGCTCTTTTAATTCAAGAACCCCCAAGAACTGCTGAAACATCAGAGTTTTCAGCTCCCCAATAGCTACCAGTAATTGCAAAACTGTTACCTGATTCTGCTTTGCAGATTGAAACAACATTATAAGAGGAAATATAGCAAAAAGATTAAATATATTTTACTACATATATTGACAGCAGCGAGGATAGCATTCGTACAACAAAATAACATGCCCTCTGCGGAATTTGTAATTCAAAAATTTTTTTAGATTGTGCTGAAATGGATAAACCTACGTTAAAGTTAAAGGATAAAGAAGAGTTGGAGCATTACAAAGTTTGGGACAATTGGTATAAATGGTTGAACAATAGAAATACCGATAATGGAGATAAGAAAATTATAGATCAATGTATATAAATGTATATATTTATATGAGACTGGTATATGTAATAATGATGTCACTGTACCGTTAAGATTGAGATTTGTAAAATGTGAAAAAGAATAATAAAAAAATATTTACAAAAGAAGAAGAGGAGGAAATAAGATTTCAAATAAGTTCATCCTCCTGCTTGGAGCTCACCAAAGGGACAACACGTGTAGAGTTTTGCTCCTTAGACCAACAAAGAAAGGAATGGGATGCTAAGCAAACCATCCTCCTTTTGGGATTCAAAGTCGCCTAGCCAGGTATGTCCACCAGGTATGCCCTGCAAACAAAACCCCGGGCAGAGCAAGGATTCATTCTGCAAATAACGGCTGTGGGCTGGGATCCAAAACCTACCCGGCGGAGCAAAGGACCCAGATCCGCCGCAGCTTCTCTCCTTTCGGCTTTTTCCGAGCGGTCCCAGCCCGCCTCGGTCAAGGCCACACACACACACACACCACAAAGCCTCCAGCGCTACATGTCTGGCTGCAGTTCAACAGAACATCCAGGAACAGAAAACAGACCGCGGGAGCGCCTGTCAGTCACGGACGCCGTCCTGGCCCCGCGCGCAGCCGGAACGGGGGACCAGATGCGCCTCCGCCGTTGCAAAAGGGATCGCCGGATCCAGACTTGCGCGGAGAGCCTCGGAGACCGCCGGAAAGTTTTCTCTCTTCGGGGGAGGGGGGTGTGGGGAAAAATCTACCCGGCAGGGAAAGCGCGCAACTCCCGAGAGTTTGCTCAGACTTTCAACCTTGGCCACTTTAAGCCTGGCGGACTTAAACTCCCAGAATTCCCCAGCCAGCTGGGGAATTCTGGGAGTTGAAGTCCGCCAGGCTTAAAGTGGCCAAGGTTGGATACCCTTGCAAGTCTGAGCATCTCTCGGAAAGAAACAGAGCATCCAGCCACCCAGCCAGCTCCGTCCCTTGCAAAGCAGGCGCCCAGAAGCGCCAAGCTCCGGACTCGGCTGGCTTGTTTGGCCGGGCCAGGCTTGCGAAGCTTTCCAGCAACCCACACGGGGCAAGTCCCGGCCAGCGATCTCTCCCTTCCTCTTCCTCGCCGCGCTTCCCACCGCCGATCCCCGCCGTGCGCCTTTGCAAACCACGAGAGCGGACGGAAACGGGGGACAAACACACACATACACACACAGAGCAGCGGAGCCGGGCGCACGTGCCGAAGGGTCCCGGTCCCCAACTTTCCGCCCCGCGCATTTGGGGTGGGTGGGACGGGAGGACAGCACGTGGCGGGGCCACACTTACCGGCAACCGAGCGACCCTGACAACGTGCGTCTCGCAGGGCGGCGGAGTGCGGACTCAAGCCGTCAGCTCTGCCGCCGGCCAGGCTGCATGGCGGGGAGCCCAGCCGCTCCTTCCAGCCGCTCCTTCCGCAGCTGCAGCAGCAGCCCAGGCGCTCACTCCCTCGCTCGCTCGCCAACCGGCCGGCCAGCTCCTCCTCCTCCTCTCCTCCTCCTTCCCTCGGGCAGCTCCGCTCCCGAGCAGCTCCTCTGGGGGTGACGTCGCCGCCGCCGCCTCCCCGCGCTATTTATACCCGGGGCCTGGCGGTTCATGGAGGCAAAAGAGGCAGTCCGGCGGTCCGGCCAGCCAGCGAGGCCCGGGCGTGGCGCTCGCTCCCCGCAGAGCCTAAGCGGGCCGGAGGCCGCCCCTCCCGGGAGGCTCCGGCTGAAGGGCCGGCGTACCTCTGGAAGGCGGGCGCCAAGGTGGGCCAAGCCAAGCCAGGAAGGACTCACTTCTCCGAGCCTGACCGCCCCCCAACCCGTGTGACATCATCGCTGAAACCGATTGCGCGAAATTTACCGGGAGGGCGGTGTTGCTGCTTGTCCCCCCGCCCCATGAATGAATGAATGAATGACTGAACGAAGCAATGAATGAATGAATAAACGGCCCTTAACCCAAGAGCATCAGTCGGCGTCTCTTCTGCAGAAAAAACAATTGCTACCAACTTGCCTTCAATCGAGGACCTGTATGCTGCACCCTGAGTCAAAAAGAGGGCTGTGAAAATATCTACAGGCCCCTCACATCCCGGACATAAACTGTTTCAACTCCTACCCTCAAAACGACGCTATCAAGCACTGCACATCAGAACAACTAGACACAAGGAGAGTTTTTTCCTGAATGCCATCACTCTGCTAAACAAATAATTCCCTCAACACTCTCCAACTATTTACAAACTCTGCACTATTATTACTGTTAATCTTCTCATCACTCCTTATCACTCATCCCCTCCCACTTGTGACTATGTAACTTTGTCGCTTGAATCCTTACGATTCATATTTACTGTTTCCGAGTATGATTTGATTGGTTATTGTACCCTGTGACTATCATTAAGTGTTGTACCTGATGATTCTTGACTCTTGAGAAATGTATCATTTCTTTTATGTACACTGAGAGCATTTGCACCAAGACAAATTGCTTGGGTGTCCAATCACACTTGGCCAATAAAAGAATTCTATTCTATTCTTCAAGAGCAGGAAGCGTGAGCAGATGCCAAGGCAGATGCTATCCCAGCTCTACCAATCCATCACAGGTGGTCACCTAGTTTCATCTAGACATGTCCCACTGGCTTAGCATGTACACATGGGGCAGAAATCCAGCAAGTGAATCTGAATCCCATTCCTATTCCTATTTTATTGTATACCACCCAAAGTCCCTCTTTGCCCTACTCCCTCAAAAACTGAGGAAGATGGGCAGTTTTTAAACATAGATGGATGGATGGATGGATGGATGGATAGATAGATAGATAGATAGATAGATAGATAATTTTCCTGCAACTCTTTGGTGGAAAAAGTCTGCATCCCACTATTAGAAAATGCCGAGAAAGAAATGGGCATTGATCCCTGACCTATTTTCTCAAATGGCAGTCATGAGATGTTTTTTATAGAATATTCTTGTATTATTCTGCCAACATGACTCTCAAAGCAGCTGGTGCAAATATTTGAAGAAGCAAAAATATCATATGTCTATAAATTACCATACCATAAACCAAAAATCAGGTGGCTATAGGTGCCTCCCTTTCTCTTCTCGTCTTCTCCACCCCTTCTGGGCAGCCGTCCTCAATGCTGCCTGGAGAAGGATAATGTTTTCCAAGAAATGACTTCCAAATCAAAACACCAGGAAAGAAGCCTCCAAGTTGAGGAGTCACAACTTTTAAAGTTTCAAGGGTAAACCTGGCAAGAAGCACTAAAGAAATAACTTAGGTGCCTTCCTTATTAATTTTGATGCCATTGTAGCTAACGGAGATTCCTTTCTTAAAATATTTCAGATTTATTTCTGAGATGAACCATCCACCTTTTCCAATATGATTTGCACTTTTATATACTATAATTATTCTAGAGATGTGTTTCCTTTGCAGAGTTATTCGTATTTGACATAGGAGAACATTGCTACAAATTCGCAGAGAATATTAGTATGTACAAAAGTCTTGGTGCCACATTTAAAACAATGCCTGTCTAGACAGTGGCTGTTTTCACTCACCAATCCTACTATTTTCCTGTAATCACAGATGCCTCTCAAAAGACAAGCACCCTACAACATGCAATTTACACATCGTTACTCAGCACCTTGGAAATAAGGCATATTTTGTGTTCTGAGAACTATGTAGCTCTGGTTTTGTTCTGCCACAACTTGCCCATCTTCCTCACAGAGGGATATTTAAAATTAATGCTTCTCTCTGAAATGGAAGCTAAAAACTTAAGTGATGGCCCGTGTATACTCCTAGGAGATGCATCTCAAGATGAAGTAACTGCTGTGCACATGGTGAACATTGATCACAAGCGAGTTTAGTAAAAACGATTTTGGAGCTTGGATACGATATCCTTGTGACAATTCCCTTCAAACAATAGTGTTGTTTAAGTGAGGTCTTGTCTCTACCCCTCAGTGTGATTGTGGTACTCCTCGACAAAATATCCATTACATTCAGAGGTGGGATTCAGCAGGTTCTGATCAGTTCTGGAGAACTGGTCGCAGAAATTTTGAGTAGTTTGGAGAACTGGTAAATCCCACCTCTGACTGGAGATTTTACAGTATGTTTCCCCTGCCACGCCCACCAAGCCATGCCCACAGAACCGGTAGTAACTAAATTTTGAATCCCACCACTGATCACATTGTGTCCAAATGTCCATCAAGAGCTTACACCGGCCCAATGTCTGATTTTTTTCAACCCTTTTCTTGAATGACTGGGTGGACTGGACATTAACATTTGAACCACTATAAATCCATGTATTTGCCATATGCTAAATAAATAAACAGTAGTGAACTACAAAACTGTGTCTTAGCAGATGAAACTGATGTGTTTTGCATTTTAAGCCGGCCCTGAAGATTGCTCTACTCCTGCAACCAGCTAGGATCTTTCCAAACGCCAGCAATGACTTTCACTTTTTGTGAATTTATTTGGAATGGCGGGTGTGTGTGAGACTTGAAAAATGGCATCTATTCCACCTGGAGGAGCCTGCCACGAAAGTCAGGATGTAGCTTAAGGGAATCTTCTTCAAACTTCTTGTGGTCATTGTGGTACACCAAGCAGGTTTCCTCCAGATAGTTAGACAACATCTTCTGTTATCCTGGCTAGGGATATGTGTGTTTGTGTGGCAAGTGGGGGACTGTTGGAAGAATTATCCTTCTGGGTTCAGTTCCAAGTGGGGGAAAAGACACTGGAAACATGGAGGCTGTTTGGAAAGGTGGTTTAATGGTGGACAGGACCACATGGCTTGGAGCTCCAAAGAAGGAAGGGTCACATGCTTCAAGATGAAGGAAAAGAAGGAAGGGGTGATATGCTGAGTGTGCCTGGGTTTTGTACCCTCTGTTGGGATTTGAATTTGAGCTTGTATTCTGATTGGTTGTCAGACTCCCATGGGGCCATGCAGGGGCAACTCTGTAGGCTGTCCTGAGTCCCAGGCTTGGTTGAGCTTTGCTGGATGATGATGTAATGAAAAGACTTTGGGCCATTCCTACAGCTCTACCTGGAGATCTTTGTTATGTAAAATATTCTAGCACCAGGCCTTAATGGCCCACCCATTAACAAAGGTGGGGGCTGAGTTTCTGCTTCTGAGTTTCTACTCTTTTTAGGGGAAATATTCTGCCTTTTAAATATTTCCTAGGACATTTCATTTTTCTAGGAGAGGGCTGGGTGCTAACTTCCTACAGCACTCAAGATATTTCAAAGAGCAGCACAGGCCTGTGCGGTGGTGTTAGGTTAGGAAGAAGGACCAGCCCGGAGATCTCCGGGCTCTCCCTTATTCACTGCTTCACTTAAACCACAGGCTAAAGTTTTAACGGGGTGGCAGCCTCCAGGGTTTTACTGCAGAAGACTGGGTGGATCTAAGCACGATCATTTTGCAGTTCCTCTGTGAAAGTGCCCGTTTTCATTGGTTTAAGTGAACCACGGATGTTATGAAAACAAGAGCCCTTTTAAATCCTAGCAGCAGCCAATGGGACTTTGTGTGTTTGCTGGGACGCTCTTCCTGGTTCAGCACATTTTTAGTAGATGATTACAAGGGAAGGTACATTTCAGTAGATTACGGAACCCATAACAACTAAAGGTCTGAAAGTCTAATAGCAGTCATGCATTCTACAATTTGTCCAATGTTATATACTGTATGTTATTGAATTAAGCTTTCTCTAGCACAGAATATCTGGAGAGTGGACTGTTCTCTTTATGGACCCAGACAGCATCTAAAATTATTCAGTGACTTTAGGGCAGGGCAGAGGATTGGCTTCCAAACCCCCAAAGGCCAGGCTAAAATCTCAGTTGACAACAGATGGTTAATGTGGTCTAATGTGATCTAGAGAAGAGGAAAGAGATGCCTCTTATTTTGTCATCTTCAAAGGACTAAAATGGACTGGATTAAATGATAAAATCAAGGACATCTTAATCTAACCCCTGTTAATCTTTGCAGGATAGCCTTGTCAAAAACAGTTTACTCTGCAAACACATAACAAAGATACACAGCAGTAAAAGGCAATCAGCTGACTCTTTTGGAGGCCTACCCAAAGATCCCTTAAGCTGTATGCAACTTCTTCCCTTTGCTGATTTCCCAGAGTTTTGGATACAGTATTTTAATGTCCAACGTGCTTATTTATCACCCAAAATGTCTCCACAGTCAAAAAGAAACAAACAGAGGCAAAGCCTGATGTATTAATAAAATTGTGTGAATTGCAGTAGCCTTACTTAGGTTTGCAGGGTTCAGAAGTGCATTTTAGCTTCCAAAATATATCAATATGAAACTTGTTTTCAGTCAACTGACTTTGAAAACATTCTGAAGAATTTGAGTTTTTCCCCCTACACATTCGGGGGAAAACTTGTGTGTGTGACATGTTGCCCTGATGCCCTGGCTTTATCTCTCCAGATATTTGTTTTGCTCTTCTGGCCTCTGAAGGTGTCCATCCCACCTTCTGAAGGAGGTCCTTTCCATTGGTCACAATATCCGGTTCCCACCAGGATCCGTTTATCCATCCATTCATCCATCCATCCAATCTGTAATCCCCCACCTTCTATTTTTATCTCCTTTTTTTATTGGAATGTCCAGGGTTGAGCACAAAGATAGGATGCAAATCTAATGAACCATGCAAATAAGTGCAGATCAACAAAGCTGAAATCAAGATGACATTCATACAGCCATGCCATTTGTTTAAAAAGTTGACCAGTTTTTATAATATTTCAGTGTGAAACCATGTTCTTGTTCTGAAGCTCCTCAAGTGTCAAAGCCACATGAGAGAAAATGCTCTTTCAAGACACCCAGAATTTTCTCCCTGAAGATCAGATCCATATGGAGCCAGGGATGGGATTCTACCTAGTGGGACTGGATCTATAGACCTGGTTGTTACGATTCTGCGCAGTTCAGAGAACCAGCAAATTGCACCACTGGTGGCCCCGCCCCGCCCACTCACTCCTTACCTGGCAAACTTGCCTGCTAAGTTGCTATTTTTCCATTCTTTTTTCCTCTCAACCATCAGCTGTTCCGACTATCAGCTGTGCCAGGAGATTTAGATTAGCTAGAAAGCAGGACATGGTGGGATTTCTTGCTTTCTAGCTAATTTAAAAGCAGAGCTGAACCTTCCTTAGGACTGAAGCTTCTATTTTTCAGTGCAGACTCAGGCAGCAGATGGCAGAAAGGTAGGTCTCTGAGTGAATCTATGATTCTGCGAGCAACTCAATCTGCTTGCCTGCTTTGCCTGGTTTTGGGTAAAAGTTGCTCCTTTTTATTTATAAAAAAATCAATATTTACATCAAATATTTATAATATTTACATCCAAGCCATGCCCACCAAGCCACACCCACAAATTAGGCCATGCCCACAGAACCAGTTGTTAAGAAATTTGAATCCCACCCTGTATGGAGCCCCATAGGGGGATCTTAGTCTACAGATCACCTGCTGAGGAAAGAAAAGTCTTATCTTCTTCTTTTTTTCCCCAAAGTTCAAAGGGTCCACAGATGGCCCTGTCACATGTATCTGTAGGTACACACATTCAGCTCAAGGGATTTATTCAGATAAGCAATCTACGGAGTTCATGGACGTGCCCCCTAAACTCTACCTGTTCTTCATTTTAATCCACCATGGAGGGAGTGGTCACAGCTGCTTTCTGTTTGTCTCCAAGGGATGGGGTCACCATCACATACTCAAAAACAGCATGGTTTGCAGGAAGCAGAAGCCCAGCCTGATCCCTGATCCTCCTGCCTGGCTGGTTCTTTCCAGTCATCAGTCATTAACTAAATGAATTGCTCGCCTCTCCTGACTTCATTAGAGCCCCTCTGCTAGCTGGGAAGCCTCCCTGCCAGTCAGGAACACCTGAGCAGAGGAGGCCATGGGGGAGGCATGGAATGGCAGCTGTGGCACCTAAAAGGTCAAGATTTTGGGCCCCTAAGGAGGGAAGTTTTAAAAGCAGATTTTCCTCCTTTGTGTTTCTTTGAAAGGAAGAGTCAAACCCCACAGAGGAACAGAGTGAACTGATCGGGGGAGGAAAAACAAGGCCCAGGGAATGAGAAAAGAGCAATGGCTTGAAGGGAACACAAACTAAAAGCCTTGATGATGACAAGCTAATGAGGGAACTGAGGTTAGTTGCTGCTATTGATGTTGTCCCTTTTATTAGTCGGGCTGGGACTTTCCACCTGGAGACAGGCTTCCCACTCTTCCTTGAGGGCAAAAGGGGCAGGTGTTGTCCTCAGGCTGCTCCCAGACTGTGGGGAAGGCAAATCTCCCCCAGGAGTTTTTCTCTCTCTGCACCAGACATTCACTCCACTCTGCAAAAGGACATCCATTCTCAGTGGCTGCGGCTGCTCTGAGGACGGGGACACCCTACCTGCTCTCTGCCTGGGACACCCATGAAAAGGTGCTGTGCCACAAAAGATTGGGGCTTGACTTCCTTCCTTCCTTCCTTCCTTCCTTCCTTCCTTCCTTCCTTCCTTCCTTCCTTCCTTCTTTCCTTCCTTCCTTCCGTAAGTTTCCAGTGTCTTTTCCCCAGGGCTGGGATTCTACCAGTTCGGACCAGTTCTATAGAACCAGATGTTACCATTCTGCGCAGTTTGGAGAACCAGCAAATCGTGCCCCTGGCTGGCTCCGCCCCTCTCCACCCACCCCTCCCCTCCCCGCCCAATCACTCTTTATCTCGCATGCGCGCCATCCAACTTGCCTGCGTTGTGCAAGCAAATTTTATGTGACAGACTCAGGCAGCAGATTGTGGAAAGGTAGATCTGTGAGTGGATCTGTGATTCTGCAAGCAACTCAATCTGCTGGCTTGCTTTGCCTGATTTTGGGTAAAAGTTGCTCTTTTTAATAAAAAATTCAATATTTACATAAATATTTACAATGTTTACATACAAGCCATGCCCAACTAGTCAGGTGACCACCAAGCCACACCCAGACAGTAAGCCATGCCCACCCAGTCACATGACCACCAAGCCACACCCACAAATTAGGCCACACGCACAGAACCAGTTGTTAAGAAATTTGAATCCCACCCCTGCTTTTCCCCCACTTGGAACTGAAGCCAGAAGGATAATGTTATGTATGCAGGTTTGAATGTCATTGGTTTAGTTTGAACTGTTCTTGTAAAATGTCAGAAATGATTGGTTTAAAAAGTGCGGGAAAATCCTGCACTCTGATTGGCTGGCAACTGCGGCTGCTGGCTATAAATAGCAGCCACAGCCCAGCCAAATCGGGTCTGTTATGAGCTGCAGTCACTAATAAACTCTTCACTGAAGCACTCCGCGTCTGACTCTTCATGCAAACTTAATAGATAATTCTTCCAACACTTACTTACTTACTTACCTCCCTCCCTCCCTTCTCCCAAGGTTCAGTAGTAGAACAAAATCCTGGCTGTCAGCTTTTTCCTCTCACTTTTAACAGGGTAAAATTGACCAGAGATCTGAGGAGGTTCCCCTTCTAGATTCCCAAGTTATTGCTGTCTTCTCATCCGTCTGCCTAAGTCGTGCCTGCAAAAGGGGAGAGTAGCTGGCAGGCCTGGTGGGTAGGGAGAGAGAAGAAGCGATATCACTTTAACCACATCTGGCCATTGTGGAAGCAGGTGTTACAGATACAGATTAACAGAGTTAGAAGGGACCTTGTAGGTCATCTAGTCCAACCCCTCCCCCACCCAAGCAGGAGACCTTACACCATTTTTGAAAGTTGGCAGCCCAGTCTCTTCTTGAAAGCCTCCAGGGATGAAGCTCTCACAACTTCTGAGGGCAACTTCTGTTCCATTGGTTGATTGTTCTCACTGTCAGAAAGTTTCTCCTTATTTCCAGGTTGAATCTCTCCTTGTTCAGTTTCCATCCATTATTCCTTGCCTGGCCTTCAGGTGCTTTGGAAAATAGCTTGACCCCTTCCTCCTCTCTGTGGCAGCCCCTCAAATATTGGAACACTGCTATCATGTCTCCCCTGGTCCTTCTCTTCCCTAGACTAGCCAGGCCCAGTTCCTATAACTGTTCTTCATATGTTTTAGTCTCCAGTCCCCTCATCATCCTGGTTGCTCTTCTCTGCACTTTTTCTGGAGTCTCAACATCCTTTTTATAATGTGGTGACCAAAACTGGATGCAGTATTCTAGGTGTGGCCTTACTAAGGCTTTATAGAGTGGTATCAGTACCTCCCTTGATCTCAATTGTATCCCTCTGATAATGCAACCTAGGATTGCATTAGCTTTTTTGGCTGCTGCTGCACATGGCTGGCTCCTATTTAGCTGGTTGTCCACTAAGACTCCAAGATCCCTCTCACAGTTATTGCTATTGAGCCTGGTTTCACCCAGTCTATATGTGTCCTTTTGGTTTTTCCTGTCTAAATGTAGGACTTTACTTTTTTCTACGTTGAATTTCATTTTGTTAGATACGGCCCAGGGTTCTAGTCTGTCAAGATCCATCTGGATCTTGAGCATACTGTATCTTCTAGGGGGTTAGCTATTCCTGCCAGCTTAGTACCATCTGCAAATTTGGTAAGTTCTCCTGTTCCATCTTCTAAGTCATTTAGGAAGATATTGAAGAGTACTGGGCCTAAGACGGAACCTTGTGGTACCCCGCTTCTTATTTCTCTCCATGTAGATGTTGTAGATCCATTAAGGACTACTAGTTGAGTACAGTTTGTCAGCCAGTGTTGTTTGAACTGGTTTCATTCCCAGCAAGTTATGCAAGTGAAAAGGGTTCTCTGCCTTGTAAATATTGAACATACAGAACTAGCAAGTTCCTAATCGTTCTGCTCTGGTGGATTCTGAACAGGACTTAAATTCTGCAGATTGCTCTATGCCAGCGGTCCCCAAAGTTGGCAACTTAAGCCTTGTGGACTTCAACTCCCAGCATTCTATGCTGGCTGGAGAATTCTGGGAGTGGAAGTCCACAAGGCTTAAAGTTGCCAACTTTGGAGGCCTGTGCTCTATGCAGAGGCTGGAAGCACCTCCAGGATGGGACAGTTGAACTGACATCTGATTCCTGACCTGCAAATGGGGGTGTGTAGATCTGGGCTGTGGTTGTGTCCAGAAAACGTACTTCATTTCAGATAGATGGTGGGACAAACACTTCTGAGGTTTTTCTTATCCACTGAGAAATGGATCCAAGTTAGCATCCTTCTATATCAGCTATGAAAAACGTTGGCAGATATTAGAGCCAGGCAAATATTGTGGCAATGCTATTGATTTGAAGATAGGTAGGTATTTTCTCAAAAGCTGAAGTATTTGTGGAGAAATACCAGCTGGAAGAGATTGAAGGCCAGATGTATTCTAATATCATCAATACTGATGTACGGGACCCATTTAAATACCTCTTTGTAACCTTTCCTTAAGCATTGTGCCTGCTTCTCTTTGTTCATGGTCCAAATTAAACTCCCTCTTTCCAGCCATCTTCATTTCTTGAGATTCCAAGGAATCCAGAATGTTCCCCCATGAAGAGGCTTATCTTTATCCATCACTAGCTTCCTTTCTTGGCATTCCCAGAACTCCTCCTTCATATCCTGGGAATTCTTGCTTTCTTGGCCTTTTCCAGCACATACCCTGTTCCCAGTGGCGGGATTCAAAATTGTTTACTACCTGTTCTGTGGGCATGGCTTGGTGGGCATGGCGTGGCTTGGTGGGCAAGGCTTGGTTGGTGTGGCAGGGAAAGGCTACTGCAAAATCCCATTGCCTCACCAGCCCACTAACCTGCTTTCCAGTTCCGTTCTCCTGTGCAGGGCAACCAAAGAAGACCCAGCCGATCAGCTGGGACTTGGGAGGCAGAGAATAGATGGGGGCGGGGACAGTCAGAGGTGGGATTTGCTGGTTCTGCAAACTACTCAAACTTCTGCTACCAGTTCTCCAGAACTGGTCAGAACCAGCTGAATGCCACCTCTGCCTGTTCCAATATAATAGGCATAATTTCTTATGCATATTATTTGTACATATTATGCAAAATAATATTTTGTATTCTTATGTTGGTGATATGACCTAAGTTTGATATCCTCTACGATGCTATATCTTTACAATGGTGCGATGGGGGGGGGGTGTTTCTTGAAAAACTTTGAGATAAATATTCCTAGGATCAGACATTTTTCTGTAAATGTTTACTTACCTGCTCTTTAACCTAGGAAGAACAGTCCCTAATTCAATTTACTTTTTCCGTTATCCATTTACTTGCACTGTTGCTTCTTTCAGTGTGCTTATTAATATTTAATTCCCTGCCCCAAATTTTAAAGCAATTAGACTGCAGTCTCCTTGCCCAGCCGGACATAAGCTCTGCTGAACTCAATAGGACTGACTTCTGAATAGACAGGTATAAGGTTGCACCGCATTGTCTTTGGACTCCTCAGCTCATTGGCAGCAGAATCCAGTAAAGGCACACTCAGAAATGACGTCCACAAACTTCAAGAGGAAACGCAATTCGATCAGCCTCAAGAGGGAAATTGCTTTCAAAAATCCTGCTCCTACCCATTTTAGCATCGCTGAGTCCTATTCTGGGCACTACATATCTTAAGAGCAAAATGTCAGAGGAACGGCATAGAAAACATAGTAGACTTTATGCTTTATTTTCTCCTAGCAATTTTTTTTCATTCATTTCAGAGATTCTGGATACAATCAAAGTAAGTCTGTGGAAGAGAAGGTCACATCAAAAACCCAAGAGAAACTAGGTTTATTTTAAGCTTGTTTGGTTAGCAGTGCTTATGTGCCGCTCACCTCTGAGTCCCCTTCTTTCTCTTGGAGGAGGAAGACCAAAGAAGTGAGGAACTTACAGGAAAGTGAGATTTAAGAAGGAAAATGAGATGGGGCTGCATAGATGAGGCCTTGAATCCTGTATCCCAGAAGTCCCCAAACTTGGTAACTTTAAGATTTGTGGACTTCAACTCCCAGAATTCTCCAGCCAGCATTCTGGGAGTTGAAATCCACAAGATTAAAGTTGTCAAGTTTGGGGACTCCTGCTATACCCCTTTGCGAGAAAATGAACCTCGTAGAAGTTAATGTGGCTTAGTTCAGAGTGTATTATATTCAGGGCTGCAGTTTTTTTCTGCAGTTTTTAAAATCTGAAAAACTCATAATTGATTCCTCCCTCCCCATCTCTCAGGAGTTGGTGGCACCTGCTGGATGAAAGGATTATTGCTGTGATTTGTCTCCAATAAATTCATGAATTACTGCAGGACGAGCTGTGAACTTCCATGCATGTGATCATAAAAACCCCAGAATCTTAAAGAGTTTTCTGCCTCTCTTTGCTGCCTGGAGGGGCTGCTTGATCTGAGCAACCCAGATAAGATAATCCATCCTCCATGGACCTCACGGACCTGTGACCTCGCTTAATGCTCACGAGGAAGGTCGTCTTGCCTGCGTAAAGGCATCTGAGAGATAAGCTCAGGCCTCAATGTAAAACCTCCAGAGGAGACAACATGCAGGAAGGACCTCTGTTCATAGTTTCCTCAGGAGGGGAATTGCTTCAGGACAGTAAACGTTGGGAGTAGCAAGATTGCCATGAAATCACAAAGCTCTGATAATAAATTTGGAGGATACACGAGGATAAAATGGGGCTTAAAAATTGACTGCAATCCTGTCTTAACGGTTTCCTAACAGAACCATCCTGTCAATTGTTGCCCATAATCTTTCTGGCTATGAAAATTTTCTTTAGTTATAGCCCCACAATCAGCACATAAAAATTTCAGGGCCAGAAACTTTCATAATCGGAGCATCAACAGTCAAGTGTTTTGAGCAAGCGTTCCAACAGTATAATTGTTGTTGTTCTTTGTCCATCATCAGCAATGCAGACCACATCATAAGTCACGTCAAAACTTAGTGGTGGTGTGTCTGAAGATGATCAGTCAGGCCAATTCAGGCACAGAATGTCCTGGTACTTGTTGGGCAAACATGTGTAGACCACCGCAATCGTTGCACTGATGCCTCCGGGCTTCTGCAGCCTGTGCTTACGCTGTGCTGCTGCAGTGCACTCAACTTTGGCAGCCCCTGTGGATGAGGCAACGCCAGGTAGAGTAATTTTTTGCCAGCATTTTCCAGGTGGGCAAAAGGGTAAATAATCTCAAATCGATCGTCTGCCCTCCATGGAAGCCTTTTCCAGCACAGAGTTCCCCGGAAAGGAGATGCTGGTCGGGCATACAGGTGACTTTCAACCTGCCCGATGGATCTGTGCCAGAGGTGGCATTCAGCAGGTTCTGAACCAGTTCTGGAGAACCGGTAGTGGAAATTTTGAGTAGTTCAGAGAACTGGCAAATACCACCTCTGATTGGCTCTGCTCTCATCTATTCTCTGCCTCCTGAATCCCAGCTGATCGGCTGGGTCTTCTTTGGTTGTCCTGCACAGGAGAACAGAGCTGGAAAGCAGGTTAGTGGGGTGGGGAGGGAATGGGGATTTTGCAGTATCCTTCCCCTGCCATGCCCACCAAGCCACGCCCACCAAGCCACACCATGCCCACCAAGCCACACCCACCAAGCCACACCCACAGAACCAGTAGTAAAAAAAAATGAATCCCACCACTGGTCTGTGCTCTTGTCAGCAGGGGCAGATGTGCCCTAGAGAGAACTTCAGTGGGTCTCGAACTTCATCTGGGATGCCTAATATTCTGTGAAGACAGAGTCCCATGGAAATGGTGGAACTGCTCTGCATGCTTTAGATTCACTTTCCACATTTCACAGGCATGCAGAAGGGTAGTGAGCAGTTCAGTGTTTGTTGCTGGCCCTTTGCCATGGTAAGCCAAAACTAAACAAATCATGTTGCATCAGATTGTGATGCAAAACAAAAAAAACCACACACACACACACACACACACACGTTATTAGGAATGATGGATTTAGTCTCATTTGGCCACATTGGTAGGCAAGGGGGCAAGATCCAAATCCCACCAACGTTGCTTAAATAACACAATTGATCTAATCAGGACTTCATGAGCTGTGATGATAAACTCGCATCTGCCTGCTGCCCTGTGCACTTTGGTCATGAGAAATTAGGCAAGTCCAAGGAGGCAGCTGATGCTGCAGGTTATCTTTGGGTCAATCCCAGAGGGCAAGGAGGCAACCTTGCTTCAGTTTGGGCTCCTTCGTAGCAAAACCAACAACAAGCTTAATGAGATTGCTCTGTGGACTTTAAACGCCAGGCCTGCATTAATGTTTAATTATTCTTATCCACTTATGCTTTGGGATGCACGGGATCAGGGCGATTAAAAACAGTCTCCTTATGGCCTTTCCTTAAGAGCCGTGGCAGGTCCAAAGAGAGACAACCCTTTTATGTCCACAAAAATCTTGCAAGGGAGTCTTCAGCTTTTGAGTTGCTTTTTGACGATCTGAAGCAGATGCCTCTTTATCTGTGGCAATGCTGCTGAATAAATACTTCCCAGCCTGTCCATTGGTGCATGGCTTGATCAGGATGGGAAAAACTCAAGGAGAAGTTAAATTCCCAGCCTAGGATTTTTTTTTGCTGGCCTCTCATTTCACTATTCAACAGATATTATTGTGCTTCCCCTTTTGAAGATCATTTACAGGATTAGCTGTAAATGTTTAAAATTAGTAATAATAACAAGGAAACAATTGTGTGAGAAGTCATTTCCATTTGGAAGGATACACCAAACCCTCAAGGGAAGCAGCACATCCAGAAGAGCCCTACAGGATGAGACCAAAAGCCCGTCTCATCTAATGTTTTGCTCCTCACCAGAACAAGCAAAGTCTCTTTGGGATTTGATCAGCTCATGTTTCTCAACAGATGATCTGCAGAGGCTGTCATTCCATAGCAGGACGATAATATTTAGCCATGTGACAAGTCTCACTACTACCCAACATCAATCATCTAATCGCCTTTGGAAGCCATCTAAAGTGGTGGCCGGCCACACCACTTTCCCACTTGAGCCTTCTGCATAACTGGAATGGCATGTTTGCACACACAGACTGGTTCACAAAATATTAGCAGCAAATCAGGAGGTGACCCACTGCAAAATTTCAAAGACTCTGTTTTCTCCTCATCCTTGCAAATTTCAAGGATTTAGTTGGCTGGATATTATATGCTATTCTATATTGGTTTGATGTCATTTTTGGTCACTTTTCCACTTGTCTTGTCATTCCTCTCCCATTTTTCCCCTTTATATTAGTTTTTATTTTAGTCTTTGTTTATGAAATATAATAAAAAAGGATATTGGTTGGTTGGTTGGTTGGTTTGCTCCCCCTGCCCTCAGCACCAAATGAAATGCACATTTAACTTGGATCATCTCTTGGGTGCACATATTTCCATCCACTAGTGTGGAGGGACATTCAAGAATCCTGCATTGTCACAAATTCATTGGGATGTAATGCAGTTTTAATGTTGATCCCTTTGTTAATGATTCCCAGAAAGAATTTTCATTTTTCAGCTGCCATGCACTAACCTGAAGTTTTGTCACAATTTATAGCCTCTTTCTTGGTCACTCATTACAAGTTTCTACCAGTGGGTATGTGAAATTAGGTTCCTTCATCAGCAATATTCATCAGAACGCAACGATTGATACTGAACTGGATGTTCCACTCTCTTGCCTCTGTTTTCATTTGCAGAGAGATTCTTTGCAATGCCTTTCCAGGTCTGAATAATTTCCTAACAATATGACAGTCCTCTAAATTATCTTTCCTGCAGAAAGACTGGTAATTGCAATCCCACAAAAGACAAAAACTACAATCATTAGGAAGCAGAAGCTGTTTTCTCTAGAACCAGCCATAGTTCCTCATTCCACACTGAAGGCAGCTTTATCTTACGGAGAGGAAAGCTGGGATGAAGTGAGGAGCATTTTCCCAAAAGGCAAAATCTTTACAATTTATATTGTTTTATTTAGTATGATTTGATTGCTTATTAGTAACCTATGACTATCCGCTAAATGTTGTATCTTATGATTGACAAATATGTTTTATTTTTTCTTTATGCACACTGAGAGCATTTGTACCAAAGGCAAATTCCTTGCGTGTCCAATCACACTTGGCCAATAAAGAATTCTATTCTATTCTATTCTGTTCTGTTCTGTTCTATTCCTATTCTTCATTCCAATATTCTATATTATTCTATTCTATTCCATTCCATTCCATTCCATTCCTTTCCTTTCCTTTCCTTTCCTTTACATTCCATTCCATTCCATTCCATTCTATTCTATTCTATTCTATTCTATTCTATTCCACTCTACTCTACTCTACTCTACTCTACTCTACTCTACTCTACTCTACTGTATTACCTGGACTAGCTTTATTCAGAGCCCTGTCCTGAGTGATGGATGGACCGAATGATTTTGATGGCTCCTATCTACTCTCAAATTCTATGGAGAAGCGCACAGCCCATCCTTGCCAGCAGCCATGGCAGGATCATGAGTAATGGTTTGATTGTAACAGATTTTCAGATCTCCCTGACTCAGTTATGAAAATCCCCATGCCCAGCATGCTGTGCTGGGGCAACAAACTTGAGACAGGTGGCTGGACTGTGTCTCTATACCGTTCCCAATCCTTTGGGGAAGACCTCAGCCCCAGAGTTGCTCCCTTGGCCCCCTTTTTCAGGGGCTGCTGGGCTGATCAGCCAGGTCACTTCTCAACTTCTGGCTGGCTGGCTTCTCCCACCCAGGGGTGGGGATGTTGGGGTTTGCAGGGGTTCGGGAGAGCCCCTAGCTAAGATTCTGTGCAGTTCAGAGAACGCCCAACTCCCACTCCTAGCTGGCCCCGCCCACCTCACCCCTCCCAGGAGTCCCCACGTAGCCCATTTTGGATGCAGGTAAGTGCATGGAGGCTCGGGGAGGGCGAAAAATGGGCCTTCCAGAAGTTTGGGATGGCTGGAAATTTCCGGCTTCCAAAGAGCCTCCAGAGCCCGGGGAGGGCAAAATTCCCCACACGTACTGCAGGAGGCCAGCTAGGCCAGTAGTCACCAACCAGTGGGCAGGGACCACTGGTGGTCCATGAGAAAATTTTGGTGGTCCTCAGAGAAATGTCACCCCCAAAGCAATTAATCCAGGCTGCACAGGAACACAAGGCTGTGCTGCCCACATGGCCCGTGGGAACACAAGGCTTGAGTTGCTTGCAGTGTGAACAACACGAGGTAGTGAGGGGAGGGGGAATGGGTGGAGGGGGGGAACTTGGCCCACTTGCCCCACGCGCCTGGCCTGGCCACTGGGCTGCTTCTTTCCGCTTCTTTCTTCTTCTGCTTTTGGCTGCACGCAAGGAAAGCAGCAAAAGTCTTTCTTTCTCTCCCCCAAACTCCACCAGAAATGAGTCTTTGGGACCCTGCAAGGCCTCCTCCTCCAAGAGGCTGTGTTGGTGCAATGAGTCTCACAAAGACTCATTTCTGGCGGAGTATGGGGGAGAGAAAGAAAGATTTCTGCTGCTTCTGCTGCTTTCCTTGCATGAAGCCAATAGTCTCTCTCTCTTTCTCTCTCTTCCCCTTGAGAATGGAGCCGGAAACGGTTTGCGATCCCAAATAAAGAATGATCAATCGGTAGGAAAACGAGGTGGGGAATTTTCCTGCAGACCTTTTTTGGGGATTTCCCCAGGGTCTCTGGTTCGCGGGATTTAAAATTATGAGATTGGTGGTCCCTGATGTCCAAAAGGTTGGCGACCCCTGAACTAGGCCATGCTCACCCATCAACCGGGCAGAGAACCTGTTGCTAAAATTTTTGAAGCCCACCCCTGCTCCTGCCCACCCCCCAAAAACCAAATCTATGAGCATCACATGATGATTTTCACTCTGCATTTCCACATTCAAAGCCAGCCCTGAAGACTTAACCAATTGGAAGAAAATCCCCTGACTTTGGCAGCGGTACAGATCACCGCAACACACAATTGTCTTTGGCGGCACCTGAGCAGCTTGCATGGCTGCCGTGCCTGAAAGCTGGCCCTGTAAATGAGCAACAGGTTGCATACCAAGAGATGTATTTGGGGGGCATTTTATTCTAATAAGCAACCAACTTTGCTGGCTGCCATGTATAGGAAGTTAGCACCCACCCCTCTTCTAGAAGAATGAAATATTCTAGGAAATATTAAAAAGGCAGAATATTATATTTCCCTGGATGAGAAAAGGAGAAATATGTTTGAAAGACAAAACAGCTTCCTGCAGCTCCCTGCCTGTCCCCCCTTCAGCTCCAGGGTGATGGGATTAAGACATGGCCCTCAGGACATGATAGGATTACCCATTTCACCACATGGCATCTGGGAAGATTGCATCAGCCAGCACTCAGGTGAAGCCATGTGGTCCAGACAAAGTCTACAAAGTTAGCTAAGACCCCGCCCCTGGGAGTCTGACAGCCAATGGGATGCATTTCTTACACAGGAACAGGAAACACTAAGGTGGGGCCCAACAGAGGGTATAAAACCCAGGCACTCTCAGCACCTCAGCCCTTTCTCTTGGTCTCTTCTCACCTTGAAGCATGTTATCATCCTTCTCTGGAGCTGTGGTCCTGTTCACCATTAAACTTTCCAAACAGCCTCCATGTTTCCAGTGTCTTTTTCCCCACTTGGAACTGAACCCAGAAGGATATTTCTTCCAACACATGAAAGATGATTTATTCCCTTCAGGGCAGAAAGACAGAAATTCTCCCACTGTGATTTGATTCCTGGTTCTATATCAGTACCTGCTATCTATACATCTCATTCCTCAGAGGGCTGCAGGGACATTTTGTCTCAGTGTCCAGTCGTTCTTCTTTTTAAAGGCCAATCCATAGCACCTCAGAGTGAACCCAATGCTCTTTCTACAGTGGAGGTCATCGGGTCTTTTAGGCAACTTCAGTTTTCTCAGGAGCTTTTTTTAGGCAAGGATTCTGCTGTGTCAGTGGTGGGATTCAAATTATTTTACTACCGGTTCTGTGGGCATGGCTTGGTGGGCGTGGCAGGGGAAGGGTACTGCAAAATCCCCATTCCCTCCCCACCCCACTAACCTGATTTCCAGCTCTGTTCTCCTGTGCAGGGCAACCAAAGAAGACCCAGCCAATCAGCTGTGGGTGTGGCTTGGTGGGCGTGGTGTTCTGTGGGCATGGCTTGGCTTGGTGGGCGTGGCAGGGGAAAGGTACTGCAAAATTCCCCTTCCCTCCCCATCCCACTAACCTGCTTTCCAGCTCTGTTCTCCTGTGCAGGGCAACCAAAGAAGACCCAGCCAATCAACTGTGGGTGTGGCTTGGTGGGCGTGGTGTTCTGTGGGTGTGGCTTGGCTTTGTGGGCGTGGCAGGGGAAGGATACTGCAAAATCCCCATTCCCTCCCCACCCCACTACCCTGCTTTCCAGCTCTGTTCTCCTGTGCAGGGCAATCAAAGAAGACCCAGCCAATCAGTTGTGGGTGTGGCATGGTGGGCGTGGTGTTCTGTGGGCATGGCTTGGCTTTGTGGGCGTGGCAGGGGAAGGATACTGCAAAATCCCCCTTCCCTCCCCACCCCACTGACCTGCTTTCCAGTTCTGTTCTCCTGTGCAGGGCAACCAAAGAAGACCCAGCCGATCAGCTGGGGCTCAATGGGAGGCAGAGAAGAGATGGGGTTGGCGGGGCCAGTCAGAGGTGGGATTTGCTGGTTCTCCAAACTACTCAAACTTTCCACTACTGGTTCTCAATACCACCCCTGCACATGGCTCTGGCTGGAGAAGTCTGGGAGTTGAGAAGTCTGGGAGTTGAAGTCCACAGGTCTTAAAGTTGCCAAGGAACCACACGAGAGATGCTGCTGGTTGGTGCAACTCCTCTTCCTGTTCTCTGTGCTGCAAAGGATTTCTACCCCCCACCCCAAGGACAGAATGCAAATTCTGGAGCTCCAAATGGGATGTGGTTTGCTCAGGGCTCTCCTTGAGGCCTGAGAGGAAATTCCGATGCTGTAGAAAACGCAAGGCCTGAAAACAGCCGTGCTTTTCTGCTGAATGCGGTGGGTTCTTGGGGATGCACTACTGACCATGCTGTGCCCTGCATGCTCTTATTTTGGACTTTATTGCAGCTGCATGGCATATGTCTCACTCTGAACCTTCCTGCCTTGGAAGAAAGAGTAGAACAGGGCTCTCCAACCTTGGCAACTTTAAGACTTGTGGATTTCAACTCCCAGAATTCCTCAGCCAGCTTTGCTGGCTGAGGAATTCTGGGAATTGAAGTCCACAAGTCTTAAAGTTGCCAAGGTTGGAGATCCCTGGAGTAGAGGATATTGTAGGGACTGTCATCTTTCACCTTTCAAGCTGAGCTTTCCAAGCCAAAATCACCTGGCCAGGGTAAGTCAATCCATGGAATTACAGTTTTAATTATTTTTATTTATTTATTTATTTGTTTGTTTGTTTGTTTAGTCAATCGCTTACAAGGATAAACATAGTTGTGAATACATGAAATGAATACATACAAGAAAAATAAAAAGAAACAATAGGACAGGGACGGTAGGCACGTTGGTGCGCTTATGCACGCCCCCTACAGACCTCTTAGGAAAGGGGTGAGGTCAATAGTGGACAGTCTAAGGTTCAAGTTTTTGGGGTTTGGGGAAGAAACCACAGAATCAGGTAGAGTATTCCAGACATTGACCACTCTGTGGCTGAAGTCGTATTTCCTGCAATCAAGTTTGGTGCGGTTTACCTTGAGTTTGTATCTATTGTGTGCTCTTGTATTGTTATGGTTGAAGCTGAAGTATTCATTGACCGGAAGGACATTGCAATGTATGATTTTATATGCTATACTTAGATCAGACTGAAGGCGGCGTAGTTCTAGGTTTTCTAGGTCTAGAATTTCAAGTCCGGTGGCATAAGGTATTCTGCAACGAGTAGAGGAGTGTAGAACTCTTCTTGTGAAATATTTCTGGACTTTCTCAACTGTGTTAATATCAGATACATAATGTGGGTTCCAGACTGATGAGCTGTATTCAAGTGTTGGTCTAGCAAATGTTTTGTGTGCTCTAGTTAGTAGTGTGATATTACCGGAGAAAAAGCTATGCAGGATTAGGTTAATTAGGTTGATTGCGCATGTCCAAGATGGCGGACGAACGCTGAGACGGCTCCCAGGGGATCTGTGTTTGGTCGGCAAAAGGGGTGCCGATGGGGACTTCCTGGATTGCCCTTCCCCACCTGGATTTTGTCGGAAGGTCCGGGTGCAGAGCTGGGCAGATTGTGAGTCAGCTGGGTGGTCGGCGAGTCGCCGTTCAGGCTTCTGAACTCGCCGACCTCTCCCCTGGCTGGAGATGGCGGCTGCCGGTGGCTTTGGAGACCTCGGCGGTTCGGCCTCTCTGGCGGCTTCCTCTCGGCGGGCGAGTCAGCTGGGTGGTCAGCTGGGTGGTCGGCGAGTCGGCGAGTCGCCGTTCGGGCTGCTGAACTCGCCGACTTCTCCCCTGGCTGGAGATGGCGGCTGCCGGTGGCTTTGGAGACTTCGGGCGTCTGCCTTGCCCTCGCGGCTTCCTTGGCGGCTTTCCTGGCGGCTGCGGTGGCTACGACGGCTTTGCTGGCGGCTACGGCTGCAGGGATGTGCCTGTGGTGTTGTCGGAGGGGCAAGTCGAGCGGGGATGTGGACCTCAGCCTCTTCGCTGGCGGCGGCAGCTGGAGCAGCGGAGGTAGCGATTTTGGCTGCCCTGGTGGAGGCTCCGGCTGTGGATCTCGTCGGCTGGAGTGGCTGTACCGATGGCGGAGGCTGCGGAGAAGAGAGAGGCGGCGGCCGTTCGAGGAAGGATTCCGGCCGTGATGGTGAGCCCTGCGGCCTTGGTGGCCTGACTGTGGGGCCGCAAAGGCTGCACCGGCTGGAATCATGGTTCAAGTGGTGGCAAGTTTGGAGGCTGCCACTGTGGACTCCTGGGCCAACCAGCGAGCCCCTGGATTGTTTGGGGGGCGTCTGTGGTGGCCCAGGCCTAGATCCTTGAACATTGTTGCTGCTTTTCTTCTTCTAGTGGCTGGACTGAATTTAACCAGGAATCCTGGTCCCATTGGGTTTTATCAGGTTCCTGGTTTTATTGGATGTTGGCTGGGTTGGGTGGGCTGTGAGTTGCCTAGCGGGGATGGAACAGACATTCCCCTGCGGTTGGCTATTTTCTGTGGCCCTGGACCCTGCCTTCGGTGAGGAGCCCGATGTTTAGGCTCCTCTGGATCTCCCGCCTATCGAATTGGATGGTGCTATGCTGGTTCACTACTGCCGTTTTATGCAAACTCGACCGCCTGGCCCCTCCTCCCTATTTCTACGGATTTTTGTGGAGGTATCCATCTTCTCTCCAAACCACGTCCTTAATTATCATCTGGACCTCTCCTTTACCAGGACTTGATTGGACAGGTCCCATTGTTGTGTGAGGACGATGGGAGGACTATCCCTCTACTGTGAGAGAGTAGAGGGATTTAACATCGGACCCTACAGTTTTTTGAGTTGTTTGGTTTACCGCAGTGAGAGAGCTTGCCATTTACCATCTCCGGCCCCTGAACGGGTGTGAGAGACCGTTTATGAGACTGGAACTCTTGATTACTGTTGCCTGTACCCCTTTTTTCTCCATTGGATATTTTTAACATCTTTACCCGGCTGCCATACTTTACCCTGACCCCTTATGAATTTCGTCAACTTTTTATGGGACCTTACTCGCGCTCGGAATTGTGGGCACTCAGGACTGCGCCCTTGTCCTTGAGTTGGCCCAATGGACTGTCGACAGCTTACCTTGATGACAGATCCTGGGATCCCGAGAGGTGGCATGCTGCAATCAATGGGTTAAATTCTAAATTAAGGGTTAAGGGTCGAATTTTAAAATTTTTAATTCGTTGTTTTAAAGGGTTAGGGAAGGGGGTGGGGGTCGAGGGGTCACTTTGCAGCCCGGGGTGCGGTGGGAGTGTGTGGGGGTTGGGGGCCGGTGGGGCTCCGGGCCCGGGGATGGGGGCCGCGATTCCCAGGGTGGTCGGGATTGGAAGAGGACGACGAGGCATAGGGCCATATCAGTTTAAGGGAGCGCGCACCCGACACTTAAAGCCGGTTGCGCGCTCCGACCCTATGACCTCCTCCCGAGGGGGCGATGGGATTAGGACCCCTGGGCTTAGGTTGGTGTATTTTAATGCCAGGTCTGTGGCTAATAAGTCCTCCCTCCTCCGGGAGACCATTGAGGAGGAGGCTGCGGACCTGGCCTGCATCACTGAGACCTGGTTGGGCCCAGAGGGGGGTGTCCCTCTGGTTGATTTATGCCCACCAGGTTTTCGGTTTTGCACCGCCACGGGCCCAGGTAGGGGTGGTGGGGTGGCCGTGGTTATTCGGGAGACCTTGTTTCCGAGGGAGGTCTCTGTTGCAGAGATAGGCGGGAGTGAGATTCTCCTCCTGAGGTGGGGGCCTAATGGGCGGGTGGGCTTGCTGCTAGCATACCTTTCCCCCAGCTGTGTGGCAGCAGCCCTGCCTGGGCTCTCGATCTCCTCCGGGTGGCGGTGGAGCTCCCGGACCTTATGGTCCTGGGGGACTTCAATCTGCCTTCCCTGGGGGGGGGTCGGGTTTGGCCCAGGAATTCATGGCTTCTATGGAGGCCATGGGCCTGACCCAATTGATTCAAGGCCCTACTCATGGAGGGGGAAATACTCTTGACCTAGTTTTTGTCTCTGAACAGTGGCGGAGTGACAGAGGGCAGGTCATCATTACGACTTTGCCTGTTCCATGGTCTGATCACTATCTCCTACGGCTGGTCTTCCAACAGGCCGTCCCCCACTGCTGGGATGAGGAGCCACTTAGATGGTTCCCCCCAGGCCTGATGGACCCTGAGAGGTTCCAGGCAGAACTGGGGTTTTTTCCTTCCTCCCTTGCCCACAGCTCTGCCGAGGATCTGGCAGTGGCCTGGCAACGGGCTGCGTCAGAGGCTCTCGACAGGTTGTCCCCATGCGTCCCCTTACGCGCCGTGGATCCCGGTTTGCCCTTGGTATACTGAGGAGCTCCGGGAGATGAAGCGCCGTCGAAGGGGGTTAGAGAGCAGGTGGAGGTCCACCCGTTCCCAGTCCGACCGAGCCCAGCTAAGAGCCTTTATTGGGACTTACCTGGTAGCTATGAGAGAGGCGAGAAGATCTTATCTCCACTCTCATAGCGTCCGCAGATATCGCCCGGCCGCCCTGTTTCGGGTTACTCGTTCCCTCCTTCATTAGAGGGGGCCGGACCCGTTGCGGGGTAAGGCTGAGGCATTTGTTCAACATCTGTCGGATAAGATTGCTCGTATTCGGGACGGGCTGTCCCCCGATTTGCAGTGGTCTGGGGAAGGGGGTGCAGGGAGTCTGGCTATTGTTATCTGGGATGAGTTCGATCCGGTTTCTGAGGATGAAGTGGACAGGATCATGCGGCGAATGAGTTCCACCACATGTTTATTGGACCCGTGTCCCTCCTGGCTGGCTTATGCCGCCAGGGAGGTCACCTGCGGTTGGCTCCGGGCAGTTATCAACGCTTCCTTAAGGGAGGGTGTCTTTCCCGCCGCCTTGAAAGAGGCGGTGGTGAGACCCCTCCTGAAGAAGCCTGCCCTGGACCCGACTGTGTTAGACAACTTTCGTCCAGTCTCCAACCTTCTTTTCTGGCGAAGGTTGTTGAGAGTGTGGTGGCTCAGCAGGTTCCGCTTTTCCTGGATGAAGCGGACTACCTAGATCGTATCAATCGGGCTTCCGACCCGGGTATAGCACGGAGACGGCATTGGTCGCGCTGATGGATGATCTCTGGAGGGCTCGGGATAGGGGTTTTCCTCTGTCCTGGTCCTATTAGACCTCTCAGCGGCTTTCGATACCATCGACCATGGTATCCTTTTTGCGTCGCCTGGAGGGGTTGGGGTGGGGGCACCGTTCTTCGTTGGTTCTCCTCCTACCTCTCGGGGCGTCGAATCGGTGTTGGCGGGGGGGTCAGGTCGTCCCCTAGGGTGCTCTCTTGTGGGGTCCCTCAGGGGTCGGTCCTTTCCCCTTTTTGTTTAACATCTACATGAAGGCCGCTGGGTGAGATCATCCGTGGTTTTGGGGTGAAATTTCATCAGTACGCTGATGATACTCAGCTGTACATTTCCACCCCAGACCAGATCAGTGATGCCCTCTCCCTGATGACTCGGTGTTTGGATGCGGTACGGAACTGGATGAGCGGGAACATGCTTCGACTCAACCCGGCCAAGACTGAGTGGCTGTGCATATCGGCGTCCCGGCCCAGTTTAGATTATCCATCTTTGGCCATAGGGGGGAGTGTGTTACCCCCTGTGGATAGGGCGTGGAATCTGGGGGTCCTCCTGGATGTACGGCTCCGGTTGGAGGATCAGGTTGGGGCCGTTGCCAGGGGGGCCTTTGCCCAGCTCCGCCTTGTTCGTCAACTTCGCCCTTTTCTGGACCGGGAAGCCCTGCGCACGGTCACTCATGCCCTTGTTACCTCTAGGCTCGACTACTGCAACGCTCTCTATTTGGGACTGCCCTTGCATACCATCCGGAGATTGCAGCTGGTGCAGAATCGCGGCGCAGGTGGTGATGGGAGTTACCCGGTTCTCCCATACGACCCCCCTCCTGCGCGGCCTTCATTGGTTGCCGTTTGCGCTCCGGTGAGATTCAAGGTTTTGGTGTTAACATACAAAGTCCTTCATGACATGGGTCCTCAATACTTAAGGGAGCGTCTTCTTCCAATATCAAATACCGGTTGCCCTGTGCGAGCCCATAGGCAAGGACTCCTCGGGGTCCGTCGGCGGGCCAATGCCGGCTGGCGGTTCCCCGACGACGAGCCTTTTCTGTCGCGGCCCCTGACCTCTGGAACCAACTGCCTGTGGGGCTCCGCCTGGCCCCCGATCTCCGCACCTTTCGCCGTGAGCTAAAGACCTGGTTGTTTGACCAGCCGGGCTGTGACCCCCTTGGGGAGGGAGGGTTTTAAGGTTTTATAATGTTTGAACTTAATTTAATTTAATCGTTTTTTTAGTATTTATTGTTTCTGTTTTAGGCTGTAGCCGCCCGAGTCTTGAGATGGGGCGGCATATAAGTTCAAATAATAAATAAATAAATAAATAACAACTCTTAATGCCTTTTTAGCTATGTAGTTACAGTGGGCTCTAGCACTTAGATCATCAGAGATGAGGAATTACAGTCCTCCTCCTCCTCCTCCTCCCTCCCTCCCTCTCTCCCTCCCCCAGCTTTCTAAGCCTTTAGCCCCTGCCTCCCTTCAGAACCTCCTTCCCAGGCTCTGCAGCCCCAGATTTGATAACCGCTAAGTCTGCTGAAAGGAAGCTGCCTATATATAGCTTCCCGAATGCTTTGTAATCTTCTTATGGGTGGCTTTTCATTTGTTCATTCCCTTTAACTTCATTTGCAGCTAAATTAGAACGTTAAAAATCAGTATTTATTCTTTTGGTGCCAAAAGGAAGGGAGGGGAGGAGAAATATGAAAGAGGTGACATCCGAGGGTCTTATTTCATGCAATATAAAACATGAGGCAGCCTAAAACTCTAGAATGAAGAACTGAATCTCAACCACATTCCTCCGTCTTCACACAGCCTTGGCAAGAAAGGTCATCCGTGGAAAGTGAGCGTGTGAGGGTGAGGCAAGACTGGGGGTTGATCTCAATGGTGTAAAACAAGGGTCTTCAAACTTGGCAAGTTTAAGACTTGTGGCCTCCAACTCCCAGAATTCCCAGAAGATGACTGGAGGAGGAATTCTGGGAGTTGAAGGCCACAAGTCTCGATGCTGTCAAATTTGAAGACCCCGGTGTACAATATATTAAGAGCCGTGGTGGCACAGTGGTTAAAATGCAGTATTGCAGGGCTAACTCACTGCTCACTCCAGGAGTTCGATTCTGACCGGCCCAAGATTGAACTCAGCCTTCCATCCTTCCGAGGTGGGTAAAATGAGGAGCCAGATTGTTGGGGGCAAGAGACTGACTCTGTGAACCACTTAGAGAGGACTGTAAAGCACCGTGAAGTGGCATATAAGTGCTATTGCCCTCCCTTCTTTCCCTCCTTCCTTCCTTCTTCCTTCCTTTCCTTCCCAGTGGTTAGAATGCAGTATTGAAGGCTAACTCTGCCAACTGCCAGCAGTTCAATCCTGATTGGCTCAAGGTTGACTCAGCCTTCCATCCTTCCGAGGTTGGTAAAATGAGGACCCAGATTGTTGGGGGAAATAGGCTGACTCGATAAACTGCTTATAGAAGGCTGTAAAGCACTGTGAAGCAGTATATAAATCTAAGTGCTATTGCTATTGCTGCAAATGCAGATTGAATGTTACCTGCAATGCCTATGAATGTATATGATGGCCCCATGCCTGAGCAGCAGCCACTTCAGCTGCTGAAGTCAGAAAGTTGCCAGCACCCTTGCAAGCTCCAGAAGGCAGCAGCATCCCAGCTCAGCTCCTGAAGGAGGCCAGCGGATTGCTGGTGCTAATCCTGGCTTCAGGATTTACCTTCACTGCCGAACAGCCTCTCTTCTCAGCCACCGAGGATTAACCGGGATCATCCCCATCCTTAAAAGGCAGCAGGGCTTATCTAGGGGCATCTGGGACAATCTCTGCAGCTTCCTGTGCAGCTCCACTGAGTGGAAGGTCTCAGGACTGGCTGGAGCAGGGGGCACATCCTGGCCAAGGAACCGGGCAGGATTTAAAGATGCCCCAATCTGTGAAATGTCTGCAGGGGAGGGGAAGGGCCTAGGAAGCTCCAGGCAGTGATATACAAGCAGCACGGCAGGATTTCCATCTAGTGGGATAAGTTTAAGCAGGGGTGGGCTTCAAAAATTTCAGCAATGGGTTTTCTGCCTGGTTGCTGGGTGGGTGTGACCATGGTGGGCATGGCCTAGTCAGCCTCCTGCACCACAGCCGGGGGGGGGTGTTTTCGCCTTCCCCAGGTTCCGGACGCTTTCTGGGAGGGCGAAGACTTCCTCCCCCGGGCTCTGGAGGCCCTCCGGAGGCCGGAAACAGGCTCATTTCCAGACTTCTTGAACTTCCAGGAAACCTGTTTTTCCCGCTCCCTGAACCTCCGCGCGGGCCCTGCACTTAACTTGCATTCAAAATGGAAGGAGACTCCTGGGAGGGGTGGGGTGGGAGGGGAAGGGAAAGGAGGGGTGGGTGGGGCCAGCCAGGGGTGGGATTCGATGGTTTGTCGAAGCAGCCATAATGTTAACAACGGGTCTGCTCGAACCCGGGCAAACCGGTAGCAGCTCACCCCTGAGTTTAAGGCTTCTGCCTCAGAGGAATGCCTGCTTTGACCCCAAAGCTCTGAGTGACCCTCAGCCTGCAAAGAAGAGGCAGGCCCTTGGAGATCCGATGATCTCCACCCCAACTCAGAAAGAGCCCAAAGAGGGCAGGTGGGCGGGCTATGGGCCTCTGTACATTTCAGCTTCCAGACAACAACTTTGCCAGGTCTGGACATACAGTTCTTCAGAGCTGCAAAATGATGCAAAATCAAAATTCACACGATGAGGCTGGCCAAGGGTTGCCAACCTCTTGGACCTCAGGGACCACCAATCTCATAATTTCAAATCATGCGGACCACTAATATGAATTTTGACTGACGGTGGCTTGCTGACGTTGGTGGGAAAGTCGGTCCCACATTCCAGAGCTGCAGGAGTCACAGGACTGGCCCTTTGGTCACCCCAGAGCAGCTGCTCCTTCACCCGGGTGCACCGGCCTGCCATGGACTGGAGCAGCTGTTCCGGGATGACCAAAGGGCCAGTCCTGTGACTCCTGCAGCTCTGGAATATGGGACCGACTTTCCCACCAACGTCAGCAAGCCACCCGGGGCGGATTTCCCTCCCCCGCCGTTGGTCTCACCTTCCAGTTTCAGCTCGTGTGGCTCTACTCAAGGTAAGGTTTGTGCTTGGCCGAAGGGTGGGGGCCAGCGGGTGGGCGGGCCACGTGGGCGGTGCAACTTTGTATTCTCGCGCAGCCTGAAATAATTGCTTTGGGGGGAGTGCTTTGGGGGTGACATTTCTCTGCAGACCACCAAAATTTTCTCACAGACCACCAGTGGTCCCCAGCCCATTGGTTGGCAACCACTGGTGAGTCCAGTAGAAAAGGGAAGGCAGAGAAGGGTTGTTCTTCCTTGCACAGTTCCAACCTATAGACAATGTTGGGTAGTTCCAATCTATAGACAATGTTGGGTAGTTCCAACCTATAGACAATGCAGGGCAGGGCACGAAGAGGCTCAATGTTTGAAGCACAACGTTCAGAAGAGATTTGTCTTCAAGTGAGGATCATTGGAGGAAACCTGCATGGTTGGCACTTACTACATGGCTGAGACAGATGGAAAAGTATATTTGTCTCCATTCACGAGAAGGACGGACTCTGATGTCCCAAACACCACACAGGCACCAGGCTATTGATTTTTTTGTGGGGGGTGGGAAGGTTCTTAAAAATGACTCTCTCCTGTTTGACTCCTGGGAGACATGATGCATCAATCTGCCCCTCCTCAGCTATAACAGATTGTGGAGCCTAAAATGTCAGTATTTTTCCTGCCATCTTGTAACATGAATGCCAGCTGATGACCTTTTAATCTTCCTTGTTTCAGGGGTTATCTTTGTTTTCAAGTCTGGTTGCTTTTCTGATGAATTTAGTTAATCCGGCCGTTCTGTTGCTTTTGAAGCTCTGTGGTTCTAATATTTTTTCTGATTTCCTTCTCATTTTTGATTCTTTGAAAAACCCACCTTTGTTGTGGTTCACCAGCAGCAGGTGTAGACGGCTGAGGTCTCAGAGAGTGAGGACTCAGATGAGGGGCCTGCATGTGATGCAGGGATGGGGCCAGGACCATCAGGGAGTGGAGTGCTGCCTTCGGAGATTGTGGAGGCTGGCAGCAGTGAGGAAGAGGTCCCTGAGGAGCCTGTGCCCAGTGTGTGTGTGCGCAGGTCTGCTCGAAGGAAAGAGCAGTTGCAGCAGCAGAGGTGACTCGCAAGTAAGGCTGCAAGGTAATGGCCCCTCCCTTAAGAGATAAAAGCCAGCTGAGAAACCGGAGCTCTTTGCAGGAAGCAAAGAAGTTTTTGCACTCAAGCCTTGTGGACGTTCGGAGTATCTTGGTTGCTGTTTGGAGACTCTTTGTGTTTGAATTATTGCTTAGTAACTTTATCTGGTGTTCTTGGCAGCCTTGCAAAACCTTGGCAAGGCTCTTTCTTATCGGAGCTAATTGGCTTGAAGCAGCCTTTTACCCATGAAGGAACAGGATTTGTAAAGAAACATTAAAAGGTTGTGCTGTTACCTTTCTCTCATGTTTGCTTCCTTGGAACCAGGTTTGGGTCAGAACAACCTTGTTCTACCGGAGGGAGAAGAAGGGATAAACCACCCACTGAGCCAATGGGGCACATGCACCAAGAGACTCGTGGAGGGCACAGGGAACCAGGCATACCTGGCATGGCCACAGCTATGAGCCCCAATTGCCCACTGCTTGTGGTTTGGGCAATTGGCATCTTTCCTCCTTTGCAAATAGCTAGTAACATAAAGCAGCATAATGGCCATGCACAATAAATTATGCACGAAGATCGTACAAGGTAACTCTGCTGCGGTACAATTTACATTAAATTGTTAATCACAGCGACAATCCTCCTCGGTGGGGAATTGAACTCTGAGGCAAACGAGCTGCCGCCTTTCAATGAAGCCTCGTGCAAATTTTCTTGGCGCTCAGAAGAAGAAAAATCAGCCCATTAAAACCAAGGCTTTAGAGGAGAAAGGCTCTGCAGATTGCAGCCCAAATTGCCTGGCCTCCAAACGGATGTCCTCTTCAGATGATGATGATGATGATGATGATGATGATGATGATGATGATGCTTCCCAGGGTGTTCTCCAATATCTGCCACGTGGTTTTGAAAGATCTGGCACAAGCAGCCAATACCAGGGTTGTGCTTGTGTTGGGATTTCTTCTCTCACTCTGTAAAAGGCTGGAGTGCAAGAGAAGGTAGCGCTCAGCAGCGGAGGAATTCTGATATCAGATGCCTGGCGAACATTCGGCAGACACCAGTTTCCCCTTTCAAAACAGCACTTCTTAACAGATAACAGATAATCGGAGTTGGAAGGGACCTTGTAGGTCATCTAGTCCAACCCCCTGCCCAAGCAGGAGACCTACACCGTTTCTGACAGATGGCAGTCCAGTCTCTTCTTGAAAGTCTCAAGTGATGGCGCTCCCACAACTTCCGAGGGCAACTTCTGTTCCATGGGTTGATTGTTCTCACTGTCAGAAAGTTTCTCCTTATTTCTAGGTTGAATCTCTCCTTGTTCAGTTTCCATCCATTATTCCTTGCCTGGCCTTCAGGTGCTTTGGAAAATAGCTTGACCCCCTCCTCCTCTCTGTGGCAGCCCCTCAAATATTGGAAGACTGCTCTCCTGTCTCCCCTGGTCCTTCTCTTCCCTAGTTCTCTTCTCTTTATGCCCAGTTCCTGTAACCGTTCTTATTCAGGGAGTGAATGTCCTTCTTTCTGGCCTGGGGATGGGGCCCTCCTTCTCCTGCCTGGAGCTCAAGCCTTGCCTGGGTGGGTCAGGGTGCAGCAGTGGTGGGATTTAAATGTTTTTGCCACCGGTTTGGTGGGTGTGGCTTGGTGGGCGCATTTTGTGTGTGCACACATGCCAAACGCGCACTTTGTGCAGGCGCAGAGGCGTTCTAACTTGCCTCCTGCAAGCCTGCATGATCCCGGCTGCTTCAGCAGCTGCAGCGCAGCACTATTCTGTGCTGTGCAAAGCAGCTGCACTTCAAATTCAGCAGTTAAAAGTGAATATGGGAGCCCAGGCGGGCGGGCGGGCCCAACAGCAGAGTGGCGGAGAGAACCGGTTCGGTCTCTGTTGCTCATCGCTCCTACCAACTCACCAGAACTGGCTGAACCGGTTGAATACCACCACTGGGGTGGAGAGGCCTGCATGTTACGATCCCCCTCTGGAAGTTGCCCAGTTGGGAAATGCTGCACAACATCAGTCAAAACCTCTCTTTGTTACTCAACAGTCAGCTGAATGGTTGAGGAAATTGCTTCAAGGGTCAGGAATTGTTCTTTTCTGGCCATTCCTGCATTCTGGCCCGTGTTTAGGGATTGCTGGCTTAATTAAACTGGTAATTGAAGAACACTCAAGGAAGGTGGAGGAGGAATGTTCCTTAAATGATAACCAGCTCGCTTGTAATTGACTGGCTTCATGGCTGAACAAATCCTGTGGAAGTCTGCCAAGGGAGAGCATTAATCTCGGAGCCCTGGAGGCAAATGTCTTGCATGCAAGATAGCCTCTGCTTCCCCCTGGGAATGGCTGTTGAGCCAGGCAGCCCAACACTCTGGGCTCTGGCCATGCAGGTGATGGGGTTCCTCCTGTTGGAAGAATTATCCTTCTGGGTTCAGTTCCAAGTGGGGGAAAGACCCTGGAAACAAGGAGGCTGTTTGGAAAGATGGTTAATCATGGACAGGACCACATGGCTTGGAGCTCCAAAGTGAAAAGGACAATCACATGCTTCAAGGTCAAGGAAAAGATCAAGAAGGAGGAGGAGGCTGAAAGTGCCTGGGTTTTATACCCTCTGTTGAGATTTGAATTTGAGATTGTATTCTGATTGGTTGTCAGACTCCCATGGGGCCATGCAGGAGCAACTCTGTAGGCTGTCCTGAATCCCAGGCTTGGTTGAGCCTTGCTGGAGGATGATGTAATGAAAAGGGCTTTGGGCAATTTCTATAGCTTTACCTGGAGTAGATCTTTGTTATGTAAAATATTCTAGCCCAGGCCTTAATGGCCCACCCATTAACAAAGGTGTGGGGGGGGGTGAGCTTCTACTTCTGAGGTGAGTTTCTACTTCTGAGTTTCTACTCTTTTTAGGGGAAATATTCTGCCTTTTTAATATTTCCTAGGATATTTCAATTTTCTAGGAGAGCGGTGGGTGCTAACTTCCTACACTCCCTTAGAGGAGCTACCCACCACCTGAAACTCCCTGTGACCGTAATGCTCATTTTGTCCCTCCTTTTGTAGCCTGGCCAAGAATTCTGTTCTTTTCCTTTGGCCTTTCTGGGGTGCTAGCAAAGAATCATATCCACCCAGCTGTTCGCTCATTTGCTATCCAGCCTTGCAAAGAGGGGCGGGGGGCAAAAGTTGTTCTCTAAATCTTGGGCTCCCTTGCAGAGGCCATTCTGTTGGAATATCCTCTTTGTTAATCATTGAAAGGGCACCGTTGTGTTTTATGGGGTTAAATGGAGCATTACAGCATAAACCCCAGTGACATTTGAGATGTAAAGGAAGTTTTGACTTTCATAAAATATTTTCCAAAGTGCCATAAATATAGAGAACGCTCATTTCATTCTTTGTTTTGGATGTAGAAACCAGGAACTGGTCCCTGCCTTTTTGGGAGGGGAAGAGAAATCCACTCCTGGTAAGATTCCATTCTGTGCAAAAGGAAAAATTGGACACCCCCAATGGCTATCACTGCACCCCAGCTTCCAAAGCCCCTCCCCCTCTCCATGGGCCATGCTCCCTAGAGATCCAGGGAGGTGCTGCTTGCCAAGAGCATCACTACAACCAGTGGTAGGATTCAATTTTGTTTTACTACTGGTTCTGTGGGCGTGGCTTGGTGGACATTGCATGGCTTGGTGGGCGTGGCAGGGGAAGGTTACTGCAAAAAAACCCTTCCCTCCCCACCCCACTAACCTGCTTTCCAGCTCCATTCTCCTGTGCAGGGCAACCAAAGAAGACCCAACCGATCAGCTGGGACTCAATGGGAGGCCGAGAATAGATGGCGGCAGGGCCAGTCAGAGGTGGGAATTGCTGATTCTCCAAACTACTGAAAATTTCCACTACCGGTTCTCCAGAACTGGTCAGAACCTGCTGAATACCACTGGCAGGCTACAGAACTTTTCCCATTCAGTCAACTAGAATGAACTTCTGAAAATGTATCAGAATGTATCAAAAGGAATCCTTTATTGAGATGAGACAATTCATGTAGGGGTGTCTAAGCAGTGTCTAAGGTCTCTCAGGCATGCAGAGATAGATAAGGGAGTTTAAAACCCCTCCCCTTATCTTGATGTGTATTTAGTAAAACGAAGAGCCAACGTCTTAATTCCCCCCACCCCCTTTT
Source organism: Naja naja (assembly GCA_009733165.1). Lineage (NCBI taxonomy): Eukaryota > Metazoa > Chordata > Lepidosauria > Squamata > Elapidae > Naja > Naja naja. The sequence continues at coordinate 84,701,249 of CM019151.1, read as the reverse complement.
TAGAACAATCTTTTTCAGAGTTTCCCAGGACACATCTCACTGTGGAATTTTTATGGTCTCTTCATCCCCTGGCTGTCTGTTCCAGAAGTGATAGATTTCGGACATCTGGTTTTCATCCCTCCATTGTATCATGTGTAGGCTATACAAATTTGATATAATATTAAATATATTCAGGCTACATCAAGAAGGATTTCATTATCAGTCTCCCCCCTTTTTTTTTTCTTCTTCCATTTTTTCTTCTTCCATTGAAGAAATGATAGATACACGGATCTGACATCCTGCTCTCCTTAAAAAACAGATAGGTCTACCTGGAAAAAAAAATCATGCATTACATTTGCAATTTAGGATGGTTTATTGGGGTATTTTAGGTGGAACTTTTGTAGTAATGTGGGTGCTTTTACATGTCGTTTGGCTACCCACTCATTTTCTGAAGGAAGGTGTTTCCAAGCTACTAAATATTGTGTGGATCCATGGTGAGCGCGCGAATCAAGGATAACTTTAATTTCAAAATGTTGTTCCCCATGTACCATGATGGGAGTTGGAGGTTTGGGAAGGGGGGGTCTGAGGTTTGAAGTGATCTCTGGTTTGAGCAAGCTACAGTGAAATACTAGATGAATCTGCCTAAGTGTTTTGGGAAGTCGAAGCTCTACCGTCACGGGGTTAATAATTCTGGAGATGGGGAATGGGCCAATGAATTTTGGCCCTAGTTTCTTAGAGGGTTGTAATGTTTTTAAGAATTTTGTGGACAAATATACACGAAAGGTTTAGGATTGCAGCGTTTTTTGTCTGCTTGAGCTTTAAAAACTGCTCTAGCTTCCTGTAAAGATAATCTTACCACTGGCCACATGGCTTCTAAATTATTTATCCACTCCTTAAGGGAGGGGATTTCAGGTTCTTTGGTGGGTAGTTCTGGCATGTATGTAGGTTTAAATGTTATTGGTTTATTTTGAACTGTTCTTGTAAAATGTCAAATGGGATTGGTTTAAATAGTGCGGGAAAACCCTGCACTCTGATTGGCTGGCAACTACGGCTGCTGGCTATAAGAAGCAGCCATAGCCCAGCCAAGTCGGGTCCATTCGAGCTGTAGTCACTTAATAAACTCTTCACTGAAGCTCTTCGCGTCTGACTCTTCATGCAAACTTAACACATTGGATGGATAAAGGTTGAAGCATCTTCAGCCAGGCCTGGCCTGGAGTTGCTGGGAGGGATGGAGAGGAAGCTGCAGTAATGGTTTTGACCTGCACAGAGATCCTGGAGCTTCTCTTCTGATGGGATCTTCCTGGGAATTCAGCTCTGTGTTGTGACCCCGCCCTCCACCAGCAGGTGGCAGAGTGTTTGCATGGTCGGTGAAGGGAAGCTATAAAGATGAATGTTAGCTACATGCAAGAACTTGAGCATAAAGTTGGAATGCCCTGAATTAACAAATCTGTTTTAAATGAAATACGTTTTTAAAAATGGTTTTAAGATAAGAATAATTCAATTCCACTGTGCTGGAAGAATAAAATGGAAGGGATACTCCCTGATATGTTAGGACAGTGGTGGGATTCAAAAAACTTTACTACCGGTTCTGTGGGCATGGCTTGGTGGGCATGGCAGGGAAGGATACTGCAAAATCCCCATTCCCTCTCCACCCCACTAACCTGCTTTCCAGCTCCGTTCTCCTGTGCAGGGCAACAAAAGAAGATCCAGCCAATCAGCTGTGACTCAGGAGGCAGAGAATAGATGGGGCAGGGCTAGCCAGAGGTAGTATTTACCAGTTCTCTGAACTACTCAAAATTTCTGCCGCCGGTTCTCCAGAACTGGTCAGAACCTGCTGAATCCCACCTCGGGGTTAGGAGCTGTTGGAAGAAAAATCCTTCTGGGTGGTGAAAAAGACACTGGAAATATGGAGGTTGTTTGGAAGGTTTAATGGTGGACAGGAGGACCACATGGCCTGGAGCTCCAGAGTGACAAGGAAGGATGATCGCATGCTTCAAGGTGAAGGAAGAGATCAAGAAAGGGCTGAGGTGCTGAGAGTGCCTGGGTTTTATAACCTTTGTTGGGATTTGAATTGAAGCTTGTTTCTAATTGGTTGTCAGACTCCCATGGGGCCATGCAGGGGCAACTCTGTAGGCTGTCCTGAGTCCCAGGCTTGGTTGAGCCTTGCTGGATGATGATGCACTGAAAGGGCTTTTGAGCAATTGCTATAGCTTTACCTGGAGGTCTTTGTTATGTAAAGTATTCTGGCCTAGGCCTTAATGGCCCACCCATTAACAAAGGTGGGGGTGAGCTTCTACTTCTGAGGTGAGTTTCTGCTTCTGAGTTTCTACTCTTTTTAGGGGAAATATTCTGCCTTTTTAATACTTCCTAGGATATTTCAATTTTCTAGGAGAGGGGTGGGCGCTAACTTCCTATAGAGCTTTTACAGCTATGCTCCATTTTAGTTTAACAAGCTTGAGATTGACGAATTGATTCCCAGTTTATTTAAATCGGTTTTATGGCCACCCACCTTGCAGCTGGACAACATATTTCTATGCCACCAAATCTACCAAGATTCATAGTGGTTTACAGCTAAGCACTAAAAAATTTATAATGAAATAATATAAATGTCAACAGTGAAAAAGTTAATCCAAATAATAAAATCTACACATAATGAGGTCATAAAATAACATAACATGAACTAATAAGGTGATAAAATATTTAACCAAAAACTATTACAGTACAATTACTGTGGTGGGATAAAATGAAAATCCAGAATGTATCAGTATATCAGGAACTAGATTAATCTCGTGTTCTTCTATTGTGATCGAAAGGCTGTTTGCTCCCTCCTTCACCCTGGATTGACAGATTGATCTGTGTTTGCTCTCTGTTTTCGAGGCTGTCTCTCAATATAACACAAACTGATCAATAACACTTTGTGGAGTAAAGCTTTAATGCTGTGTCCAGCTGTTTTTTGTAAGTATCATAATATGTTTTGCCCTTGCCTCTTTTTTATTTTATTTCTGCTTGTTGATGTATTTTCCTTTTCTTTAGGTTTTGTTTGTTTGTTTATCCCTAAATAAAGGAATAATTTCAATAGGAACAAAGACAAGGCCTGTCCCTTCAGATTTTGGGTCCCAGCCTCGATCCTTGGACCAAAACACGCTGAACAGATCAATGGGGAGGGGAGCCTGACAGGAGGGTCATTTATCTGCAAAGCAAACACCAAGATTCATATGTGGGTGATAGGAGGGACCTGGGAATAGTCTGCTGCCAGGAAATTGCAGGAAGTGTGATCCACAGAGATCCCCTTCTTTGCCAGGATTATTCTACACACACTCATCAGAGGTGCTATTCAGCAGGTTCCGACCAGTTCTGGAGAACCGGTAGTGGAAATTTTGAGTAGTTCGGAGAACCGGCAAATACTACCTCTGACTGGAGAGTTTACAGTATCCTTCCCCTGCCACGCCCACCAAGCCACGCCCACAGAAACGGTAGTAAAAAAAATTGAATCCCACCACTGACATACACACACTGATGCCATTTCTCCAAAAATAAACTGCACTAGTTGTGGAAATGTAGCTAGTGTGACCAGGGGTGAGATTCAAATTTTTAACAAACGGTTCTGTGGGCGTGGCTTAGGCGGTGGGCATGGCTTGGTGGTCATGTGACTGGGTGAACATGTTTTGGTGGTCATGTTTTTGGCTGGGTGTGGCCAACTCATCATCACTCACATTGAGGCACGCATCTCCTTGCCTTGCCTCTTGTGACTGTGGGGATGCTGCAACAGTCGTAAGTGTGAAAAATGGTCATAAGTCACTTTTTTCAGTGCTACTGTAACTTTGAATGGTCACTCCACACAAGCAAAGTACCAGCAAAGGAGGGGGAAAAAACTCCAGAGATGTTCCTGAGACAGGAAGTCTAGTCCTGCCAAGAATATAATAAGGGTTAACGGAGAGGCAGTTTCTGTAAGCGACACCAGAATGTTTCCTTCCTGCTTCCTTACAGGATTAGGCCAGTAATTTCTTCTAACAACCGGTTCTCTGAACTGCTTAGAATGTTAACAACCGGTTCTAGAAAATAGGTGCAAACTGGTAGAATCCCACCCCTGAGTGTGACCCTGGATCAGTGGTGGGATTCAATTTTTTTTCACTACCGGTTCTGTGGCCTTGGCTTGGTGGGCGTGGCAGGGGAAGGGTACTGCAAAATCTCCAGTCAGGGGTGGGATTTGCTGGTTCTCCGAACTACTCAAAATTTCCGCTACTGGTTCTCCAGAACTGATCAGAACCTGCTGAATACCCACCTCTGCCTTGGATTGAAAAAGTCTTTGGCCAAGTCTTTACAAGATCTGCTCCCAAACATTTCATAGCCAGTCAGCATGAAATGAAATTCAGTAGAAATCTTTCACAGGAAATTATATCAGGCTGTAAAAGGCTTCGTCGACTCAATTCTTTCAAGCCAGACAGATGCTAAAAACAGCAGACGAGAGCCAAGAAATGTTTGCCCAATTAAATATCATCTTTAAAAATCATCTACTGAAACAAATGGAGCCTAGTGGTGTTTCCCTGTTCTGTACTTTATTGCTAGGTTGTTGCCATTTACGTGTGATCGTGCACGGGTGGTATGCTTAGCTTGCAGCCCTTAAAACGATTTAAGCTAGTCTCATTTCCCCTAAAAGGATTTTGTAGCAAAAAGCTTCCTGAGCTGTCAATTAAAATTTCCCGGCTTCAGCTTGTATCCTTGCATGTGTGCTCGATTATTACGGCATGTGTTTCCCTCTTGGTGCCAGCGCAGAGTGGCATCCTGCCCTCTTGCCTCCTGCCACAGAGGCCACAGAGTCCCTGTGTGGCTCCAGCTCCCTTCCCGAACTACGAAGAGAGGAAGGTTGTCCTGGGCACATTATCGGGAAGGACCCTGAGGTCTTCTCCTACAAAGGAGTACACGGCTGCTGAAACCATCGTCACGGGACGGGGGGGCGCATCTCCGCTTCCTTTTTTCGTCCTGTGCGATTCCTTGAGAGAGGTGATTCTGCCACTGTTCCCACAGCTGGACCTTTCACAGAGTTAATGAAGCTTTTCCTGGAACTGGGCAGGTGCCAGGAGCAGAAGGTGCTATGGACCAGGGGTCTCCAACCTTGGCAACTTTAAGACTTGTGGACTTCAACTCCCAGAATTCCTCAGCCAGCAAAGTCCACAAGTATTAAAGTTGCCAAGGTTGGAGACCCCTGCTGTGGACAAACTCTGCTCGTTGCTCACAGAGCACGAACAGCATGGGCTACGTTGATAACCTTGTGGGATGACCCAGGGCGTGGCATAAAGGCAACACACTCCAATAAGCAAGGAGTGTCCCTTTAGTACCTCCAACTTTGCCCCCAGTGTCCAGGTTACCTTCAGCTGGAGACAAAAAACTCTCCCAAGAACAGTCTTTAAGTGGAGGAAATTCAGTCCAAAAACAAAGTACATACAAACCGTAAATAAAAATCCACACAAACCACATTGCAGCAATTAACTGGACAGGGCAGGAGGAGGAATTGCAGACTTGAAAGGCCAAACAAAACACACACAGTTGGGAAGATGCCAGAATCCCAGATAAGCCTCGACGTTACCAGATAATTCAAAATTTGCTCCCAATAGTTTGCTGTGCACAACTTCCCTTTTTAAACACTGTGTTCCCAGCTGCAGCTAATGAAGGGAATCAGGGCCCTTTCCTCCCCTGTAAGCCATGCAACTCATGTTGCTCCCTTCTCCGTTCCTCCCTGCATGCCCTAGGATGAAGAGGGGATGGGCCTGGGTCTTCCTCTGAATTTCCTCTCCCTCACTCTACCTCTCCCCTGCTCTGCCCAGCCGGCCTTTGCCCTTCCCCAGTTTCTTCCACACCCAACAGAGCCACACTCCCACTCCCTGTCAGCTGCTTGGCCTCCCCCTTGGAATCAGATTCCAACAGGGGCATGACACCATTAGGCAGGATGAGGAACAAGTCTGATGTAGGTAGGGAAAAACATGAATTCTAGAAGTTCCTCACAAGCCCCCTGTGTGGCAGTGATTCATCTCATGATCCCCATGGGTGCTTTTGAAAGAAGTTCAAGGCCTCTGAGGATCTGGCCTAGCTGGAGATCACTTAGATCTCTCCGTCACACACTGTGACATGCCACCATTGGACCATGTTCATTATGTTGATGACGTTGCAGCTTTGACCGTGCAGCCTGCAGAGACCTCAAGGATGTCAGAGTATATTCATGAACTGGAATAGAGCTTGGTAACAAGGTCAGCCATAGCAACTAAGTCAGCCAATGAGGACTGTTTGGAAACTGAAACTAGAAGTAGCCTAGGCGTGGCTCTGTATTAAGCTCTGCAACTCTGCAGCTATGTGAAGGTCTGAGTCTGTCATTGAAAATGAAACTGCTTCTCTCCTCTTGCTTGCGTGCTGAACTAAAGTAAAAGAGAAACTTGCTTGCTGAAGGCTGGAGCTCTGCTCTGAACTTGAAACTTGTTTCTGTTTGAGTTTGCTCCATGTTGGAGAAATCTACAACTGGTTTGTAAAATCTACTTATTATGTTTATAAAGATGTTAAATGAAGCACCAGCCATCTGTGTTTATTTTTCTGGCACTGAATTAACGCTGCAAAACTCTGAATAGAGGACACTGTGGGATCAGATTTTCTGGAAAGTTTTTATTCTGGCTGTAGGGCTTGTTGTAATTGGGAGTCACAATTCTTAATTTGCGGGCTTTAAGGCTGTGATATAAGCCACCTTCAGAAAACCTGATTCTGGAGGTATTAGAAATGCATATTTTTATTATTATTAATAATAATAATTACAAATAAAGAAATGAAACATTTTTACACATATAATATAATTAGGACTGTTCACGGATTCCTTTTTGCTTCCTAATGTGAGACTTCAATTAATTTCATTTGAGCACATTTACATACTTTCAATACCTCTATATAGAGGGTTTTTTTAAAAGTTGCTTCAGTGTCAACCTCTTTTTCATTTCTTATTGAAAGAAAATGCTGTTATATGTATTCATACATATGCAGAGAGAAAAAGTGTTATTAATTCCCAGGTTTGTCAGTAAAAATTCCCCCTCAGCTATTAAAAATCACACTTTTCTTACTAATCAATTGAAATTTAAGCTGACTGCTGATTAGTGGTGCAGGTTTTAATCAGAAATGTTGCACCTTGGTTTATTTTTTTATTTTGTTTAAAAAGGGAACCATTCATGTTCCTATGGGGTACAAACTACATCTAGGAACTCAAACTTCTGGGGGTCCCACACCTGCCCCCAGTTTAGTTACTGAAAGCATCTGGAGAGGACAGAAGCTGCAGGAGCATGAATGGAGCAGTTATACCAGAAAGGACATGGCTGCTTTAAAGAGCTGGAGAGCTGCTTCATTGCATGCCGATGTTCACTGCATAGAACTGTAGGAAGTTAGCACCCACCCCACGCCTAGAAAAATGAAATATCCTAGGAAATATTTAAAAGGCAGAATATTTCCCCTAAAAAGAGTAGAAACTCAGAAGCAGAAACTCAGCCCCCCCCTTTGCAGCCTATTTTACATAACAAAGATCTCCAGGTAGAGCTATAGGAATTGCCCAAAGCCCTTTCATTACATCATGATCCAGCAAGGCTCAACCAAGCCTGGGACTCAGGACAGCCTACAGAGTTGCCCCTGCATGGCCTCATGGGGGTCTGACAACCAATCAGAATACAAGCTCCAATTCAAATCCCAACAGGGGGTATAAAACAATTGCACTATCAGCATCTCGGCCCTACTTTCTTCACCCAAGCCATGTAATCCTGTCCACCATTAAACCATCTTTCCAAGCAGTCACCATGTTTCCAGTGTCTTTCTTCCCCACTTGGAACTGAACCCAGTTCCCAGAAGGATATTTTCTTCCAACAGAACCTTTTGGGAATCAGCCCAAACCACTGCACAGCCGTGATATGCATGAGAGTGGCACATTTTGAATAATTTACCACCCAGCAGATAGAAAATCAACACATCAGAGGGAAGGATGTTTTTTTTAATCAGCTCACCGAAAGGCCACTTTCCTACCTGCAGAAAGGGTTTCTCTCCCTTGTGGTAGAGAATTCAGCCTCTAATTTCAACTGAAGTAATATCACCCTGAAAACAATTCACACCCCACCATTGGGTGATTCAGGAGCTGTGATATTTTTTCAGATTTACACTCGCAGGGTAACTTTGTGATTTGTTTCAACAGAAAGGGATGTATTTGGCCAAACTTTTTATCCAGTGAATTGTCTTATTACGGCTGCTGAATATAAAGGATGATGCTTATCACTTCTGTTGGAAGAAATATCCTTCTGGGTTCAGTTCCAAGTGGGGAAAAAGACACTGGAAACATGGAGGCTGCTTGGAAGATGGTTTAATGGTGGACAGGACCACATGGCTTGGGTGGAGAAAGGCTGAGATGCTGAAAGTGCCTGGGTTTTACACCTCAGTTGAGATTTGAATTTGAGCTTGAATTCTGATTGGTTGTCAGACTCCCATGGGCCCATGCAGGGGCAACTCTGTAGGCTGTCCTGAGTCCCAGGCTTGAGCCTTGCTGGATGATGATGTAATGAAAGGGCTTTGGGCAATTCCTACTATAGCTCTACCTGGAGATCTTTGTTATGTAAAATAGGCTGGCCTAGGCCAGAGTAATGGCCCATTAGCAAAGGTGGGGGGGGCTGAGTTTCTGATTCTGAGGTGAGTTTCTGCTTCTGAGTTTCTATTCTTTTTAGGGGAAATATTCTGCCTTTTTAATATTTCCTAGTACATTTCATTTTTCTAGGAGTGGGGTGGATTTCAGCTTCCAACACTTCCTACCACACCAGGGCAGCGGGAAAGGTGTAATTAGAAGCCCTATTCCATCTCCAGCCATCCAGGCGTCTTCCGGATGAATGAATGCAAGTGAAACTGTGACGTCATGCGCACACTCGCCCTGTGCCTGGCCAAAAATAACTGCTTAAACTCTAAGAACATCAAGACCTTCCTGCTGAGCTAAAAATAACAGGTTGCGGCCATCTGGGCTTGGCTGTTAGTAAACTGGAAATAGAACCACTCTCTCTACCTGCTCCTAGCTTGCTGGTTCTTCCCCACAGCACAAAGCAGGCTTCGATTTGTGGGATGTGCCAACTCAGGAAGCTCAAACTGCCCAAGGAGCTGCTGATCCAGTTCTACAGAGGAAGGATTGAGTCTGTCATCTGCACCTCTATAACTGTCTGGTTTGGTTCTGCAACCCGACAGACACAGACTCCAGAGAGTAGTTAGGACTGCAGAAAAAACAGTTACTACCAACCTGCCTTCCGTGGAGGACCTGGATACTGCACGAGTCAAAAAGAGGGTGTGAAAGTATCTACAGTCCCCTCACATCCTGGACATAAAGTGTTTCAACTTCCACTGTCAAAATGGCTATAGAGCCCTGCACACCAGAACAACGAGACACAAGGACAGTTTTTCCCCAAACGCCATCACTCTGCTAAACAAATAATTCTCTCAACACTGTCCAACTATTTACAAACTCCGCACTACTATTACTATTAACCTCCTCATCACTCCTGATCACCCATCCCCTCCCACTTGTGACTGTAGGACTGCAACTTTGTCGCTTGTATCCTTACGATTTATATTGTACCCTATGGCTATTATTAAGTGTTATACCTGATGATTCTTGACTCTTGATGAATGTATCTTTTCTTTTATGTACACTGAGAGCATTTGCACCAAGACAAATTCCTTGTGTGCCCAACCACACTTGGCCAATAAAAGAATTCTATTCTATACTATGTGGGATGTCTTAAGTCCTTCGATGGAAACCCTCTTCCTCATCCGGAAGGAATGACTTTGAGGAGAGAGTGTCAGAGATGGTCATTATATGTGATCACAACTTTCTCTGCTGTCCACTGACTTTCCTTGGACCACAAGGTCAGCGTACCTAAGGAGGATCTTCTGTGGATGCAGTTAACTGGCTTGATGTGACTGTTGATGTGACGTCAAGCTGTGGACAGTTGTGCACCAATTAAGGTTTTACTCAGGAATGTTCCATGCCTCGTTCATGCCCTGATCCCTCCACCCTCAATGCATTTCCCAGAGAGCCAATGTACACATTTTAAGGTTCATCCTCTGGTGGGAATTGGAGGGCAAAGGGGAGCTGTTACTATAGAATAGAATAGAATTCTTTATTGGCCAAGTGTGATTGGACACACAAGGAATTTGTCTTGGTGCAAATGCTCTCAGTGTACATAAAAGAAAAGATACATTTGTCGAGAATCATAAGGTACAACACAATGATAGCCATAGGGTACAATAAGCAATCAAATCATACTAGGAAACAGTCAATATAAATCGTAAGGATACAAGTGACAAAGTTACAGTCATACAGTCACAAGTGGGAAGGGATGGGTGATAAGCAGTGATGAGAAGGTTAATAGTAATAGTGATGCAGACTTTGTAAATAGTTGGACAGTGTGGAGGAAATTATTTGTTTAGCAGAGTGATGGCGTTTGGGGAAAAACTGTCCTTGTGTCTAGTTGTTCTGGTGTGCAGTGCTCTATAGCGTCATTTTGAGGGTAGGAGTTGAAACAGTTTATGTCCAGGATGTGAGGGGCCTGTAGATATTTTCACAGCCCTCTTTTTGACTACTATTCAACTAATATTAGCACAGTTTGCCAGTTTGAAGACTTGTGAGATGCCAAAGCAGAGAGATGGACCCCAATGTGCAAGTTAAGTTTCAAACAACTTTCTTTTCCATATGCTCACAAGCAACTGGAAGAGAGCATTGGACTTCCTCCTCTTTGGTATTTCTCCCACCAGAAACACCAGCAGGTCCAGTTGGGTTCCATCAAAGCCTCAAGAGGCCATAAAGGATCTGATCGTGGCTGCAACCTGCCCGAGATTAAGGAACACTTTTTAAATTTCAATTAATCAAAATAGTATCAACTTATCAGAATAAAAATGGCTTTTAAATGCTGATTAAACGTTAAATCAGCCATCTGTTATCCCTAGGGAGTCTTCTTTTTTTTAAAAGAGCTGTAATTCAGCTGAAAGTCAAACAAGTAATCTTTTTAACACAAGTAGTTCTCAGGCTGGAAGGTATCGATTGAAATTGTTTCTAGGCTTCCAAATAGATTTAAGGGTAAAGACTGTTTCATCCTGAATGAGTCAGTGGGTCATGAGAAAAAACTTTTAGAAATTGGCAAAGGCTTTCAGAATATTTTGTCCAAGAACCAGTTGTGGCATTTCCTAAATAAAAGCAAGGGCATGTATGTGATTGTTCTGCATTTCTGTGTCTCTGTGCGTGTTAATTAGCAAGGGTAAGAGGTAAGGCATGCGATGAGTGTGTGGCAGCCAGAAGAAATCAAAATTTTCCCGGAGATTGTCATGTTGCAAGAATTCCTTGGTTGTTTATCTGCCGTCACAGTCAAGTGCCCACATCTCGTGACTGGGTTATTAATGGTGCTTCAAATTTGGCACAGGAATCCTCAGGAAATGTTTGCCGATACCAACAAGTCAGCATTAAGCAAGACATGTGACTTTTCTTTCCCTGGGAGCCAAGGCCCGTTTTCTCTTCAGACTCAGGAGCTTCCAGGCCTGGCGGGCAGCTGTTGGCGGAGGAGATGGCCACTTCTTTGGCCGCAGCTGTGCCGAGAAACAGACTGAGAACAGGACGGCTTCGTGGCATGGAGGGAGCCTTCAGAAGGAGACACACAACTCTCAGCCATCTTCTCCAATGGTGGGATTCTACCAGTTTCGGTGATTGTGCACCTAACGCGCATGCAGTTTCCCAACCCCAGCTGAGGCTCTGCCACACCAATCAGCTGAGAGGATAAAGAACAGAAAAGCACAGGGGCTGATGGGAGGGCCTCTCAGCTGATTGTCGGAGCTTTTTTTACTAGCGGTTCGGCTGAACCGGTAGCAATTTTTGCTGATCTTCTCCCGACCCATCGGCAGAGGTGGTATCCAGCAGGTTCTGACCAGTTCTGGAGAACCAGTAGTGGAAATTTCAGTAGTTCAGAGAACTGGCAAATCCTGCCTCTGACTGGCCTTGCCCCCTTCTATTCTCCACCTTCCGAGTCCCAGCTGATTGGCTGGGTCTTCTTTGGTTGCCCTGCCCAGGAGAACAGAGCTGGAAAGTAGGTCAGTGGGGTGGGGAGGGAATGGGGATTTTGCAGTATCCTTCCCCTGCCATGCCCACCAAGCCACACCCACCAAGCCACACCCACAGAACCGCTAGTAAAGAATGTTGAATCCCACCACTGCCCATAGGGCAGATGTGGTCCGTGGGAAGGCAAAGCCAGACTTGGCTGGTGTGGCAGGCCATGATTCTGCCTCGGGTTCTGGTTCCCTCCCAGTCCTTCATTTACTTTATTTTCTTAATTGGCAGCCTTGGTGTCTTTCCCAAAAGCCCAGAAGGAGGAGATGAGTCCAGAACAGCGGTGGGATTCAAATATTTTTACCACGGGTTTGATGGGCGTGGCTTGGTGGGCGCACTTTGCACACATACACACGCTTTGCATGCACGTGCGCACCAAATGCACACTTTGCGCAGGTGCAGAGGCGTTCCAACTCACCTCCTGCAAGCCTGCACGGTGCCAGTCGCTTCAGCAGCTGCCTCACGGCTCTCTTCTGTGCCGCCAAAGCAGCTGCACTTCAAATTCAGAGGATAAAGGTGAGTATGGCAGCCTGGGTGCGTGGGTGGGCCCAACAGGAGAGCGGCAGAGAGAACTGGTTCGGTCTCCGCAGCTCGTCACTCCTACCGGCTTGGCAGAATGGGGCCGAACCGGTCAATTACAACCACTGGTCCAGAAGGGCTATTTAGGCAAGACAAATGGTCCACAACAGGCACCCTCTAGGACCTGAATTGTATCGCAAGAGGACAATCGATCAAAATGGAGTTTCAAAAATCCCAGCAACTGGTTCGCTGCCCGTTTGCTGGGTGGGTGTGGCCATGGTGGGCGTGGCCTACTGCAACTTCCTGTTTCCGGTTTCCGGTGGCCCTCCAGAGCCCAGGGGAGGCCGTTTTTGCCCTCCCAAGGGTCTGGAGGCCTCCCCTGGGCCTCTGGGAGAGTGAAAACGGCCTCCCCTGTGCTCTGGAGGCCCACCAGAAACTGAAACAGGCCCACTTTGCGACTTCCAGTTTTTCTGGAAGGCCCACTTTCCCCCCTCCCAGAGCCTCTGCACCGACCCTGCACACACCTCCATCGAAAATGGGCCGCAGGGAGACTCCTGCAAGGGGCAGGGTGGGGTGGGCCACCCGGTCAGTTAAAATACCAGTTCCACAAACCAGATGTAACTTTAACATCCAGTTTACCTGAACCAGTCCAAACCGGTAGAATCCCACGCCTGCTTTAGGGGCTGCTTTTATTTACTTGGGTGACGCAGTGGCTTGTCATCTGGAAAGCCAGCAGCCAAGGTTCGAGACCCGAGATCCACACGATGGGCTGACCTCCCATCCTCACCCCAGTTCCTACCAATCTAGCAGTTCAAAAGCATGCAAATGCAACTAGATAAATAGGTACCATTTCAGTGGGAAGGTAACATGCATGCATTCACACTGTTCAAGTTGTGTGTTTTCCATAGGTGAACACGAGTTCACACAAGCCATGGTACAAGTGTCACCTCTTTCTGCAAATTCAAATGCATACATTCTGTCCCTTGAAGTTGCTTTCTGAGTCAAAATAAGAACAACCAATATGGCAATTATGAAAGTTTAGATGAATCCAGCTTGGAACTTCATAACCTCTCATTGGACAGAGATAAGATTTTCCAAGTGTTTCCTGCTGCCAACTCAGAGACTAACCTTTCTTGCTTTTCCTCACAATAATTCTCTCCCAGGGCTGTGAGTCTCAAGAGAAGGAGAGGACATCAATGGGGACCACCCAAAAAAGACTCAAGCCAGCTTCAAGAAGGTCGTTTTAAGTGGATTTTCCCTGAGTGGGCATTCACGATTCTCTTTTCCAGAATTATTGGAGCAACCTTACTCCTATTAACACTGCACTCCAGTTACGTTGAATAATAGCCCAACCAGCAGTTTTAGATTGACAAGTTTTAAAGCTTTAAAATATTATGAAAATGCTGTGCTTTTCTGCAGGCAGGAGGCACCGTTGTGTTTGATTCTCAAAAAGCTCTGTTGCAGACAGAATGAAAGGGTGAAAGAACCAGGGGGGAAAGATAATCATTGCAAGTTGTGTGCTCCTTTTTTTAAAAAGTTAAACTATATTTTTGAAAGTCATTGATTTTTTTTTGTTTAGGATCAAATGTATTTAAGGGTGAAATATGTGCTAAAATTAACACACAAATTTGGAATGCAGAAAAAAAGAAGTTTACACAAACCACAAATACCTAAAAATCACAGGAATTGCAAATTGGCTACTCCATCTATCCCAGGGTGATGCCAATGCCCTGGAGAAGCAACCACAACCCTGGTTATGCACAATTGCAGAAGCCCTCATTTTAGCTCATGTGTGACAATGAAAGCCAACATCCCTGATGAATCTTTCCAGACTGCACCAGAGCCTGCTGCAATGTGTCAATCTCCAGAGGTCCAGATCTGAGAAGAAAGAATTATGGCATGCATATGTGCATCTCCTGCTACCCCTTCCTTCCTTCCTTCCTTCCTTCCTTCCTTCCTTCCTTCCTTCCTTCCTTCCTTCCTTCCTTCCCTCCTTCCCTCCTTCCTTCCTTCCTTCCTTGCTTCCTTCCTTCCTTCCCCAGAGACCCAGATGCAAAATGCAACTCACTTTCAAAGATTTGCTGTGAGAAAGTCTGATACAAAGACAGAATCACAATCAACCTTGAGCTTCAGTGATATGCCAGGCTGCAAAATTAAATTTTAAATCCTATCATAGGGAGACGAATATCTATTAACATAGTGTAGAGAAAGCATTTTCCAGGGCACATGTGTAAAATGTTTCTGTCATCTGTCCCAGGAGAACTACTATCATAAGGCAGAATGGAAGTTTATTTTAAGCAGCTACATGTAAAATGTCACAAAGCGGGCTTTTAATTTTGCATTCTTATTCCTCCCCCTTCATTTCTTTATAGGCCTTCAGTCCTCCAGGGAGTGTGACAAACCAACATAATGTATCAGAATACTGAAAATTACATTTGCAACTCCAATATAGCTGAGAGGTGTGTTGAAAAGAAGGCAGAGGGGGAAGCACTCTACTCCCAGAGAACGCTGTGTTAACTATTCATCTAAGAAATCTTCAGTCTATGCATTATTCATTGGAAAAGTGGATTTTTGATTAATCTGCAGGGGTTGTCTTCTGAATAGCCTCTCACCATCTTCTTCTCCCCTGAAGAAGGGGGAGAGCAGGAGGAAGAGCTTGGTAAAACCATCCTTCCCTGCCACAGCGCCCTCTCCAGCTCTGGACTCTGTGGTGGCACAGAGTTATGGCCTCCGAGTCCACAAAGGCGCAGCTGCCCCACTGAGAGCAAAGGCAGGGAGTGGAAGGAAGGCTGCCGGATGGCTTGGGCACATGGGGGTTTGGGAGACTCAGTCCACTTTGAGTAGGACATCAATGGTGGATAGCCACATTTCTGCAGTCATCCAAAGGTACCCCAGTGATGGCAGCCACTTCCATATATAGGTCTCTGGCTGAGACCAGCCAAATGAGCCTTGGTGGTGCAGGCTGTTAAATGCCCAGCACTTAAGTTCCAGCTGCCTGCAATTTTTTTTTAATTACATTTATATGCCGCCCTTCTCCGAAGACTCAGGGTGGCTTACAATTTTGGACACAATGCGCTCAGCAATAGCCTTCGTTCCATTGTATATGCCTGCTTATTATTAAGCAGCATTTTTACAAAGTCAGCTTATTGCCCCCAACAATCTTGGGTCCTCAATTTACCTACCCCGAGAGGATGGAAGGCTGAGTCAACCTGAGTCAATTACTGCAGGCTCGAATCCCACCAGGCTCAAGGTTGACTCAGCCTTCCATCCTCTCGGGGTAGGTAAACTGAGGACCCAAGATTGTTGGGGGCAATAAGCTGACTTTGTAAAAATGCCGCTTAGTAATAAGCAGGCATATACAACGGAATGAAGGCTATTGCTGAGCGCATTGGGTTGTGTCCCAAAAAATTGTAAGCCGCCCTGAGTCTTCAGAGAAGGCCGGCATATAAATGTAAATAAAAAAAATGCTGGAAAAGCTTCTGAATAACAGTCTAAAATCTTGATTCTGAGTCTCAGAGGATCTGACCTTGGAATGGACTTTGTTACCCCTTAGTATCCCATAAACATTCATCTCAAAACTGGCCAGTGTGTTTTGTGTAGGACTCAACATACACACAAGCATCAGGCAGGCCCATCTGTGTGAACTCAGAAACTGAAATTTGACATGGGTGTGTGGCTGCTCCAGACAATTAATTCCCAGTCATGTGCCTACGATACCCTAAATGCTTGAGCTGAGTTCTGCTGCCTGATATTTGTAACATCTTCTGCATGATGTCAGTGTCTCCTCAGGGAGAGACATGAAGCATTCATGCCTTGATATTAAAACCACATGTGTCTCAAGCGTGGGAATATTTTCGTTGGTGGAGTAACTTGGTCGCACTCTTCCAATGCTCTGGGGAGAAGCTGAGCTTTCTGCCTTCTTGTTTTGAAAGTAATATGTAGTAATTATTTTTAAAAAACCACTTCGTTTTAGTCGGCCCATTCCATCAAAGGGTTTTCCAGATGTGTCTTCATGATAATTTATACATAGCTATGAAAATTAAAGTAGAAGTTTTATATTTTAACTGAGTGTTCCTTCTTTAGCCAAGTCTTAGAAGTTTTCTGGCACAGCCACAGCTGCTTCATTTTGCAATTCATTTCTGCCAGAACAAAAGGAGAATAATGTTTTATGGTTTTTTTCCCCCATGTCATTTTATAAGAGTCCATAAAGATTTCAGGCAAAAATGAAATTGGATATTTGGGGGCGGGGGAGGAAGGAAGGTCTTCTAATTAATCTAGGTAGATGCTATAATAAATGTGTTTCTTTCTAGGTGATGTAAAATTCTATCCTTGTATATATACAGGGATATGTGTAGTGCTCAGGAAAAGAATAGTAAATATATATACACATACATACATACATACATACATACATACATACATATATTCATTCCCATATTCCTGCTGAGTTTCAAGCCAGTGGCCTTCTGAAAAGCACCAATGAAATAGTCTGCAGCAGAGATTAGAGTCTGCAGCCAATCAGCAGCCTCTGAGCCTCAGAGCCAAAGTGGGAAGGTTGATCTGGTCCAAAGATCAGCAAGTCAGATGGACAAAGACCTGTAGGAAGTTAGCACCCACCCCTCTCCTAGAAAAATGAAATATTCTAAGAAATATTAAAAAGGCAGAATATTATATTTCCCTGATGAGAAAAGGAGAAACATGTTTGAAAGACAAAGCAGCTTCCTGCAGCTCCCTGCCTGTCCCCCTTCAGCTCCAGGGTTATGGGATGAAGACATGGCCCTCAGGACATGATAGGATTACCCACCTCACTACATGGCATCTGGGAAGATTGCATCAGCCAGCACTCAGGTGAAGCCATGTGGTCCAGACAAAGCCTACAAAGTTAGCTAAGAGCCCCACCTCTGGGAGTCTGACAGCCAATGGGAAGCATTTCTTACACAGGAACAGGAAACACTAAGGTGGGGCCCAACAGAGGGCATAAACCCAGGCACTCTCAAGACCTCAGCCCTTCTTGATCTTCTCCTTCACCTTGAAGCATGTGATCATCCTTCTCTGGAGCTCCAGACCATGTGGTCCTGTTCACCATTAAACTTTCCAAGCAGCCTCCATGTTTCCAGTATCTTTTTTCCCCACTTGGAACTGAACCCAGAAGGATATTTCTTTCAACAGACCCTTCAGTCAGCACGAGCTGGCAAATGACCCCTTTCAAAGTGGAGAAGGAAACCATGGGGAGAGTTCACGGTGGCTTGGAGGCAGGAGGGCAGTGGGAGGTGCTTTTAGAGGTCCATCTGTTCCTGCCCTCTGGAAGCACCTGGTGGCTGATGCCTCCTTTTGATGACACAATGGGGAAGGGAGGGAGGGAGCTGAAGGCCACTGTCAGCGCTGCATTGATTTTAGTAGTCTGAGAATGATGCTTCCTGCTCATGCCTCTTCTTCAAAGATGGGCCAAGGACAGGGACGTCCAGAGGCTGCGGCCTAAAGAGGCAAGATGCTGGCAAGGAAATGTGGTTTTCATGTGCATCTCACAGACAACCCGTTTTAAAAACAGCTTTGATTGCAGTCGCCATCCTGACTCCACTGGTGGAGGAGAAAACCTTCCCAGAACTGTTCTGACAGGGATGTGAAGGTTGATTCCCTTCCTGACATCTAGCAGAGTTTTATTGTTGTATGCAAACGATTGCATTGTTTCTAAATATACTTTTCTTTTGTTACAGTCGCTCTGACCACACCTGTCAAAGTCTTTGCCTTCACATTTCACAGGCTTGTGAGGCTTCTCTGGCACCACGTCCTTAAACCTTAAAGCAAGAACTCGAGATAGATGCAACATTACAGTCAGTGAGAAGCCATGAGAAAGGCTGCACCCAGCAACCCTTCTGAAAAATCAGTGCCAAAGCACCTAAGGAAGAGCTCCAGTCTGCGGACATCAGCGCCACCTGGTGGTCTGAGGTGAATAGTCAGGGACTGAAAAGAGATGACTGGTTTACATTACAAAATGAAGTGAAAAAGTCTGAGACAACTGGTGACAAGTCTGAGATCATAGCCTGTATCAAGCTAAAATGACCTTAAGTGCAGTGGTGGGATTCAAAAATTTTTACTAACAGTTCTGTGGGTGTGGCTTGGTGGGCGTGGCTTGGTGGGTGTGGCAGGGAAGGATATACTGCAAAATCCCCATTCCCTCCCCACCCCACTAACCTGCTTTCCAGCTCTGTTCTCCTGTGCAGGGCAACCAAAGAAGACCCAGCCAATCAGCTGGGACTCAATGGGAGGCAGAGAATAGATGGGGGGCAGGGCCAGTCGGAGGCGGTATTTGCCGGTTCTCCGAACTACTCAAAATTTCCGCTACCAGTTCTCCAGAACTGGTCAGAACCTGCTGAATTCACCACCTCTGCCCAAGTGCAAAATCAAAAAGCAATGCATGTTTTAATTCGACCATTTGAGCTTTACCCATGCAATGCAGAATGTCAATTCATATTAACTTGCTCGGTCACAAAATCTTACTAACAGTTAAGAAGAGGGGAAAGGCGAAAAGAAGCAGAAATCAACAGCATGAGGAAAACACGGAAGGGGGGTTATTTTGGGAGAGAGTGGGAAGATGCAGAGCCAGGATCAGTTGGTCAGGCGGATCAAAGGCGGGGAAGGGGATGGGCATGTAGTAAACGTCTCCAAAGGAACCCTCCCTAGTTTCTTGGGCTGTAGAGGTGGGGGGGTGTTAAGTGTAGATTGGCAAGACTCTGTGAATGCAGCCTTGCAGTAAAGAAGAAGTAGCTCACCTGGGCAAGCTTGTTGTCTGGACTACCTTACAAGGCTGACAGAAGCTGCTTGGGAGGGGACAAACTGTGGTTCTGTGCAGGGGGTCTTTGCGTGGTTTCAGAGACCCCCCTTCCATTAGCAGACACTGAAAGGCTGCTTGGAACCCAGAGTCCTCACTGCACATACAGCAACTTTGATGGTGAAAGTCACCCTCTAGGAATGTAAAGGGGGAAGGAGGCTGCAAGAGAGAGTCACCTCTTCCATGTCTCCCAGGAAATAAATATATACGTCCTCTCTAGGAATTAAGACAGCGGTTATAAAATTGCTTGCCCATGGAGGGACTGAAATGAAATGGGAAATTACAAGCAAAATCTTTTAATGCAGTCATGATTTGTAATCTAAAAACAAATGGGAGGCCAATGGGGGTGGAGAAAAATGAGCCAAAAAGCAGGGGAAATGAATCCAGAACTGGGAGGGTCCCTGATTCCAGCATTGGTTTAATGCTTCCCATCCATTCTGGGGGAGAGAAGCCACAGGAGATTGCATAGATCCCCGGCAAGCTAAAAAGATGGATTTCTACCTGGTGGGGCCAAAATGCCTGGAAGGGCAGGGGGGGTTTGCAGGGTCCCTAGTTCAGTGGTGGGATTCAAAAAAAATTACTACCAGTTCGGTGGGCATGGCTTGGTGGGCGTGGCAGGGGAAGGTTACTGCAAAAAATCCCTTCCCTCCCCATCCCACTAACCTGCTTTCCAGCTCAGTTCTCCTGTGCAGGGCAACCAAAGAAGACCCAGCCAATCAGCTGGGACTCAATGGGAGGCAGAGAATAGATGGGGGCAGGGCCAGTCAGAGGTGAGATTTGCTGGTTCTCCAAACTACTCAAAATTTCCAATACCGGTTCTCCAGAACCTGCTGAATCCCACCTCTGCCCTACTTCCCTCTGAAGAAGCAGCCAAAGACCTCAGAGCCAGGCAGAGCCTGAAGAGGACAAGTCTTTCATCTCCCTCCTGCTGATTGAGATGCCCCAGAGGAGGCCAAGTTTTCATTCTTTAAAGTGTTTTTTCTGCCCAGGCTGGGAAAAGATGCTTGCAGGATTTTTAGCCTCATGTGCCCAAATCCTTGGGGTGTATTTGGGCCTGGGATCGAGGAGCCTGGCAGCAGGCAGGGCAGGGCAGGGAAGAAAGCCCCTCTGGCTGAGGATTTTTCTTGGAGAGGGGAATCTGGTGGGTTCCTCTGGGCTGGAGAGCCACAAGAAGCCTTCCCAGGGAAGTGATCAACCCCAGCACTGCCGGCAAAGCTTCTTGTAATGCGTATTCCATTCTCCTAGGATGCTTTCTTGGTGTGCCTAGTAAATGTATAAATTAAAAACCCAGAGGTAATTTTTGTGCTTTTTCTGGATGTTAAGAAGATTGCAAATTTATCATCTCTTTCATAGTTAAATAACTTTAACCTGAGCACCCATCTTTTAATACGCAAAGAGTTTGATTTTAACTTGCTTTTGTGGCAGGATATGAGTTGGGCTAATTGTGGAAAGGAATAGGGAAGGAATCCAAAGGAAAGTTTACTTCACTTTGAAGTAAACTTGGTTTGAAAGTTGAGGTGATAAGAAACCAGGACTAAATGTGGGTGGGTGTCTGTGCGCGCACACGCACACACAGAGACACACATGGGAAGACTATTCAGAGCAGTATCTACCCAGCTCAGATCGAAGAGTCTGTAGCAGTAATGAAAACCAGCGGGAGGCTTCAAACTTACAACACCGCCAGCAAATTTGGTGAATGCATAATGCATAGCGAAAGAGTTACAGGCTTTCAATGGTTCCTTTGGGAGTCATTTTTATTCTTTGCTTTTAGGAATGTTGAAAACTTTAAGTGCTGCAACACCTGGAAGATTCAAACTGAACATCCTGTTAAAACCCAAAATTTGGAGGCTGGAGGTGGGAGAGAGAAATTGGACTGGACTGTGTTACATCTGCAGGGGGAGGGAATTAGCTAGTCCTTGGGAAGGGGGTGGGGGCATCATTGCTATTCTTTACATGCAGGCAAATCTTGTTATTATTCCTTATGCTCATCAGCACTCCTTCCTTTACAAGCAAAGGAACACAGAGACCTCCGTATTAGGAGAATAGAAATATTTAAAGTGAGAGAATAAGTGCAGAAGGAACAGAAGATCTGCAATTAGCTTTCTATCCTGTTTTAATCCAACAAGCCAGAGGTTGGATGGCAGCACTGCAGTACTTGGGAGGAGAGGGATAGTCCTTCCTTCAGGGCCATCTTTCTGATCGAAAGCAGCTTCCCCACCACTTTTTCCTTTACAAAATAATATGATAGACTTGTGAAAGGGGAAGAAAGTTATATGGAAAGCCATTGATGCACCCGTCTCTCTGTGAACCCTCTGTATATCACCAGAGTTAGAATAACTTATTTGTATAGCTCAGTTCAGACATTTAAAAAAAAACCCTAGTGATTGTAACACTCCTCAGGGTGCCGTCAGCCAGGCAATGTCGGCTCATGGCTCCCAGGGGTAGGACCTTCTCTGTGGGAGCACCCACCCTTTGGAACAAGCTGCCCCTGGAGCTCCAGGTGGCTCCTGACCTCCGATCTTTCCGTCGTGGCCTAAAAACATGGCTGTTCCAACTAGCCTACCCGGACTGATGGGGCGGGGAGGGTTTTTTAGTTGTAGTTTTAAATTTAAATGGATTATGAGATTTTTGGTTTAATAGTTTTTTAATATTTGTATAGTTTTGTTTTTAGTATTGTAAGCCACCCTGAGTCCTCAGGGAGATAGGGCGGCATATAAATCTCATAAATAAAATAAATAAATAAAATAAAAATAAACACATGAGGATGCACAACTACAAAGGCCACCAGAGGGCAGGGAATAACTACAGTAGAATTTTCTGTGTCTATTTGTTGCCCTCTCCTGGTCTTCTAGGGTTAAAGAGTGTACTAGAAATCAGGAAACCAGGTTTTAACCTGCTTTTGGCATGAAGGTAGCTAGGTGACTTTGGGTCAGTCACTCTCAGCTTTTGGAAGAAGATGAATAGAGCAAATCAACTTCCCAAAATGCTGCTAAGAAACCCTTGGGGGCTTGTCCAGGGAGCCACCAGGAGTCAAGACTGATCTAAAGACAGATGCAAAAGAGGTGGGGGGAATAGCAAGAAGGAAAAGGTGGATCCCTCCCCCATCATAACCAGTGACCTTGGGTTCGTGTTGAATAGGAGGATCGATGGAAGAGAAATATATCCTTTCACTTAGAGAAAACTGCTGCAAAATGAAATATTACTTTATTATTGATTCATAGATTATTTATTTGGTTGTTTATGAAATTTAAAGGCCACCTGTCTGCAGGATGACTTTGAGCATCTTACACTTAAAAAGATAGAAAACTATGTAAAAAGAGAAATAATTTATATCTGTACTCGGTACATTCCATATATCATAAATGTAACTGACAGAAGTTCCACAATCCCTTATCCCAAGGCCTAGGAGAATAGCTAAGTTTCTAAAATGGAAGCAGGATGGATCTGAAGAGGGATGGTATTCAAGAGGGAGGCCCTGATGATTGCTGGAACAGGTAATCCCTTCTGTAAAATATCTTGGAAATGCAATAGTCAGATTTGATCACTCTTTCTTGTTTGGTTGCAACGCTGTAAAGCCTAACAATTCTGGAAAATGATTTATTGTAGACTGAATCAAATATTAAAGGTTGAATTTTCTTTCCATCCAGCTGTTTTTCTATTAACTGCTAAATACTGTATTCCCATTAAGCATATCAAGTTGGCTTTGTGTAAAGTAACAGCTGGAAGGACACTTGGTGCCTTTTATTGGAAAACCTGTATAATTCCCTCTGTAAAAGAAACTAAGTTGTGTGAACATGAATCAGTGTAAGAAATAACCTATTATTTCTCTCTTAGGAATGGTCAGAATCACCTCATTAGCTTTCAAATACAGAACAGGACGGAAGGAATTACGAATCAAGAGTGAACATTCAGATTCCTGATTGAAATTGAAAAACTGATAATACAAAATTCAGAAAATCCTTTTGTCTGAAATGCTGATTTGGTTCTGTGGAAATGCCTTGAAGAATCTACCTTGACTCCTCCTTGGCCTTTTCTTTTCTCCTCCCCAAGCAGTGAAAGCCAGTGAGAGCATACCATCGCCTGCCTTTGGGTGCAGAGCAGAGTGGTATTCAGCAGGTTCTGACCAGTTCTGGACAACAGGTAGCAGAAATTTTGAGTAGTTCGGAGAACTGGCAAATCCCACCTCTGACTGGCCCCGCCAACCCCATCTCTTCTCTGCCTCCCATTGAGTCCCAGCTGATCGGCTGGGTCTCCTTTGGTTGCCCTGCACAGGAGAATGGAGCTGGAAAGCAGGTCAGTGGGGTGGGGAGGGAATGGGGATTTTGCAGTATATCCTTCTCCTGCCACACCTACCAAGCCACGCCCACCAAGCCACGCCCACAGAACCGGTAGTATAAAAATTTGAATCCCACCACTGGTGCAGAAGTGCAGATGCCGTGAGAGAGACATTCATCTGGCACATGTGATGGGCACAGTACCAAAATCCCATATCTCTGTGCTTAGAAATCCCATTAGGTTAACAATATTTGTTCTCAAACAGCTAAAAATAGGATTGTGGCTTTAGTTACTTAGCCTGTTATAATAAATTAAATGTTTGGGTTATGGAAAGAGACTTTTACAAAGAATAAAATGTTTTAGGGTGGGTTTTTCTAAAAGTACACATATTTAAGTTGTTTGGGCAAAGAAGAGCAGTTTAATTTAGGAACCACAATAGTTATCTTCAAAGGGACATCTTGATGATAAAATTGTGGCAATAATATGTGATTATTGCTTCCTTATTGCTGAGCAATGTGTTAGCATCTGTGAGCAGACGGCCCACTCAACAGGCTGTCTGTGTTTTCTCTGTAGGAAACAGTTCAGCTGAGAAAAATGTTCAGACTGAGGATATATAATGCCTAGATGATCAACACATTTCCCTCAACCACAAAAGAATGATCAACATTCACTCTGTTTTGTAATAACAATTTGCAACGACCAAAAAGAAAAAGAAATTCCAGGCACAGCCTAGAGCAGGAGTCGCCAACCTTTTGGACCTCAGGGACCACCAACTCATAATTTTAAATCCCACGAACCAGAAACCCTGGGAAAATCCCAAAAAAAGTCTGCAGGAAAATTCCCACCCCATTTTCCTACCGATCGATCATTCTTTATTCGGGATCGCAGGATACCATCTCCAGCTCCGTTCTCAAGTGGAGGGAGAGAGAGAGAGAGACTTTTGGCTTCATGCAAGGAAAGCAGCAGAAGCAGCAGAAGTCTTTCTATCTCTCCCCCAAACTCCACCAGAAATGAGTCTTTGTGAGACTTGTCACACCGATGCAGCCTCTTGGAGCAGGATGCCTTGCAGGGTCCCAAAGACTCATTTCTGGTGGAGTTTGGGGGAGAGAAAGAAAGACTTTTGCTGCTTTCCTTGCGTGCAGCCAAAAGCAGAAGAAGAAAGAAGTGGAAAGAAGCAGCCCGGTGGCCAGGCAAGCCGTGTGGGGTGAGTGAGGCAAGTTCTCCCCCTCTGCCCTTCCCCCCTTCCCCTCACTACCTTGTGTTGTTCACAATGCAAGCAACGCAAACCTTGTGTTCCCACGCAGCCTGGATTAGTTAGTTAGTTTACTTTATTGTCCTTGCACCTCATACAGTGAAATCAAACACCATCTTCAGTGCACATCATGACCATGAAAATAAACACAAACACACATCCTTCACACTCCACATTAATTGCTTGGGGGGGGGGCGGTTGGGGTGACATTTCTCTGTGGACCAGCAACATTTTCTTACAAACCATCAGTGGTCCCTGGCCACTGGCCTAGACATCAGGCCACACCATATTGTCCATCGAAGGAACCAGGAAGGCATTAAAATCTCTGAACAGAGGAGGACCCATCAGCTGCTCAGCGAGGAGATGCTATTTGATGAGATTGTGCCAAAGCTCCTTGCTCTGAGAAAAGTGAAGGACACGGCAAAAGGAAGGGAGGGATCAGCTCCTGGTTGTGGCTGTGCTCTGAGACATCATTTGCCCAAAGAGCGGGAAACAGAAGCACCAAGAACATCTTACAAAGACGGTACCCAATTTGTCTGAATGGCAGCCAGCCTTCCAGGAATTCTCTGGAGGAGAATTTGGACTTAAGCTTGGTACTATTTCATTATTTTCAGAGCTGCAACTGTCAGGAAAAGCAACATGAAGGGATGGTTTTCCCGGATGCATTTACACTTTAGAAAAAGGATTTGGAAGTTCAGATGAAGGCAAAAATATATTCTAAGCACTCAGTGCTGATGCTAATGGTGGTCAGGGAGCCTGAATCAGCTTACATAGGTTGCTGATTCCTCCAGGACTTTACAGTACTTGCAAGAATCATTTCAGCTGATTGCATGTAAAGAGCGCAGGTACCAAAATGTGCAAGTAAAAAGATGCCATCCTGTCTGTTTATCTTGAAACCATCTGGAGCACAAAAAGCACACCAGTCATTTCAAAAGCTCCCATTAGTTCCAAGATAATCACAGAAGCTAAATCCCTCCCCTTCCTGTTGGATTCTTGCCTGTCACCTCTTAGGCCAATTCTTAAAATTGTTTTAGTTCTGCAGTTGAAGGTCAAAATCATTACTGGACTCACTGCAGGGCTGCAGCCTCACACCTTGACCTGGCAAAGGAGACCTGACTGACTGAAGTCGGATGTGGTTGGGTCAAAATTTGCACCGGGTTGTTCTGTGCCAGAAGCTAATCCAGCCGAGTTCCCCTGACCTTAGTTGCAGTTCAGCCGAGTTTGGCAAGCATCCCAAATCTTCTCAAATTACAGGATGAAAACATCCCAGCAGCATTTGATAAGATGCAGCCCTCTATAGAACTAACGCTTAACCTGAAAGGTACCATTTCTGAGTGCTGCATTTTGGAGAATGTCCCAAAAGGCAGTAAAATAAAAAAATAAATAAATAAAGGACTGTCTGCTCCAAAGAACCAAAATGCTGGAAAAAGAATCTCCAGAAGTAACCAGGTAAGAGAAAAAGGGATCAGATAGCAGATAACAGGTAATCAGAGTTGGAAGGGACCTTGTAGGTCATCTAGTCCAACCCCCCCCCCCAAGTGGGAGACCCTACACCATTTCTGACAAATGGCAGTCCAATCTTTTCTGGAAAATCTCAAGTGATGGTGCTCCCACAACTTCCAAGCACAACTTCTGTTCCATTGGTTGATTGATCCAATCTCAAAGGAATCTGGAGGAAAAATCTTCCTTGAAAAATGCACCCAAATGTGTTGTTGTTTTTTTAAAATTCACATTTATATGCCGCCTTTCCCTGGAGACTCAGGGCGGCTTACAATGTTTGGAGCGCAACCCAATGCGCTCAGCAATAGCCTTCATTCCATTGTATATGCCTGCTTATTACTAAGCGGCATTTTTACAAAGTCAGCTTATTGCCCCCAACAATCTTGGGTCCTCAATTTACCTTCCCCGAGAGGATGGAAGGCTGAGTCAACCTTGAGCCTGGCGGGATTCAAACCTGCACTAATTGCAGGCAGCTGGAACTAAGTGCTAGGCATTTAACAGCCTGCACCACCAAGGCTTTAATTTAGAGAATTTCATTTCTTCTTTGGAGGCAATTCTTCTGGTTAACTAAAAGGAATTTGGGGTCAATGTGAGCTTGCTCTGTCCCCATGCAGGGAGCCACCATAAAAATCAGGTTGAGAAGGAAATGCTTGCTAGACTGAGCCATGTCTGGAAACGAGAATGTCATTTACTAGGCTAAATATGGTTTGGCTGATTAAAATACTTTTGCTGCTGGATGCTCCAACCATGGGCAACTCCAGTTGGTCTGCCTTTGTTGCCCTCTTGGAGAAGAGCAAACTGGGTATTTGATATTATCGTTTTCCAATCCAACTTTTCCTTCCATTATCCAATGTGGCCTTTTCAACCTTGCCCCTCAGGTGTGTTGGGTTGCAGCTCCAGAGAGAAGGTACATCTTGAACTGGAACAGCCTTGTGGGTCCTGGGCAGAGACCTGGCACATCTCTCACTACCTGGTGCTCTTGAACTGCAGACGCCATCGCATTTGATTGACAGCCCCTGAGGATGGCCTTAGGCGCTGCAAGGAAAGGTCACAGCAGCTGCCCACAAAAGCTCTTGCAGTATTTTGCCTTATTTTGTTGAGCCAAGGCATGCAACTTCACACTTTGTCTCTTGTGGATAGATGGCGGTATTTAAAAAAAAAAATTTTTGGGGGGGTGGAACTGACAATTAGCTGAGTTCAAAGAGAAGAAAATAAGAAGATCCTACAGGCAAGGCACCTTTTAACTTCTTTTTCAACCCAGCTAATTGGCAGTGTAGGATCCTCACAGCCACAGCTCTTGGTGTAAAGCTGTTCCATTATAAATCATGTGCTTTGAACCCAGGAGCCTGTGGAATCTATAAATTAAGTATAAGGTACAAATTGGCCATTTTCTCTGTAGACCTGAGATGACGTTTCCATCCACTTATAGCAGTTCTCTGTTCTCTTTCTTGTAGCAAAAATATCATCTAAACACATAAGACCAATTTATCAGAAAGCAAGCAAGTGAAATTGCTGTAGGCTGTTAAAAATGCTTCCCTAACAGCAGAGGCTGTCACTATCTCAAATATGCTGTGATTCCACACAAGTTTTCCCCCCCACTTTGAATTACACTAATGGACTATTTTTAAAATGCATCTCAGCTGGGGCAAGACATTGTGTGGTGTTTCATTGACATTTCACCTGGTTAATAATCTCTGCTCTTGTGTCTTCCAACATCTGGATAATGTAATTCTGCATTCTGGGCACTAGATGGCAGTAGATTTTGTTGCTTCTGATGCTATCTCCCTATTCAAGAGAGAGAATAGCATTCCTATTTTAGTGGCTCACCAGATGCTTAGCCTGCAAATCTCTGAATGGTGATTTGTATGTGTTCATTGCAACACATAAAGTGCTCCATCTATTTTAAGTGCTGCTTTAATTAAGTGACTAAACAAAAATGAGAATAAAGTCTCAGGTTCACCAGTTCACCAGTTCTTCTGAAGTTCCTTTATAATAAAAAAACATAAAATACATGTAGTGTTTGCCAAGGGAACCCTGTGGTTTATTAGTCCTTGATTTGCCCCCTAAACGTGATACATTTTGCTGTTGCCTCTTTCTTCTTTTTAATCTCTGCAGTTTACTGCATCTATTTCTGTTTCACATTCATACTTCTGGTTTTTATCTTGCAGCTCTGGGAGCATTTCAAAGCCTTGGGGCTTATTTCAAATAATTCTATAAGACATGCACAGGTAGTGTTTTTGTTATCACTTCATATAGTCCACCACTACCCCTTTAGATTTATTAGAAGTCTAATTTATTACTGCCTCAGCTTTGCTCAAATGCCCCCCATCAAACTGGCGATGCAGAGAACAAAAAGAAAAAGATGGTTTCGCAGCGTTTACATCTTCAGTCTGCCCCAATGCCATACTTGGAAGGTCCAGCTGGTAACATCCTTTCCTTTGGATTCCTCAGAAACAATGTCCTCTCCCTGCCCCTCTTGGCCCCTTTGAAAGCAATCCTGGTGCGATTTGTTCATTCATTCATTCATTCATGCATGCATGCATTCCATTCCATTCCTGTATCAGTTGAATCAGAGCCGACAGTGGAAGCACAGCATGCAACTTACAGTATCCAATCCATCCACAATCCAACCAAGAAATAGAAACAGCCCAATACAGTTGTGTCTTCCGCATGACTCCCAGCCTGATGATGTTGCAGAAGTCTTTCAGATCAAAGCGTTCCTCTCAATGTCGAGGGGCAGGAAGGATGCTTGTTGAGAAGCTGCATTGGTTGTGTTTTCTGTTGTAGGGAGTGTGTATGTCCAGAGACCAGGGTGGGCTTCAAAAATCCCAGCAACAGGTTCCCCATCTGGTTGCTAGCTGGGCGTGTGGCCTACTGGAACTTCTGGGAGGCCCATTTTTCACCTTCCCCAGGCTCTGGAGGCTTTCCTTGAGCCTCTGGGATGGCAAAAACAGGGGTGGGATTTAGCGGTTCGCCGAACCAGCCATAACGTTAGCAATGGGTCCACCCGAACCCATCCGTGACAGACATGGCATTTTCTTTTCATTGCTTTCTATTTTGAGTGCAAGCTTTGGAGCCAAGCAGCCCCCACATTCCGTAAGATTAATAAAAAAAATATATCAGAACTCCAGTCAGATCACTATGTCGGCCCACAGTTCAGTAGCCACAAAACCAGTCGTCTTTCTTGGCCCACGGGGTTGTGATTCCCTTCGTGGTGAAGATGGAAACTCAGGGGCTAATTTGGTGAAACTTGGGGGCCATTGTCAGCAAGCACAGAACACAGCCGGGGCCAAGTTGCTTTCAAACAAATCACACCCGAACCTATGAAGAAAATGGCTCACTTATTAAATCATGCCTGGCCTGAGGAAACCCTGTGAAGCTATTCCCCTGTGGGCCTTTATCACCCCACCCTTGGCCCATCTTCCCATAATTCCCCATCACCTACACAGCAGTGCCTTCCATGTAGAAAGCAGAGCTGCCTTTGACTGTTGCACTGCACGGCAACGCAACACTCACAATGTCAGAATTGCCATAGTAACGACTCATTTCTTATTGACTAGGTGGATAAAAATTCAGCCCCAGAGTGGGCGCAGTCATTTCTGGCAAATGGCCAGAGGCTGTCCTCCAGGCCACCCTTTTTCCTCTGCCTGTTCTCTCCACCTAGAGGGACAATTCTGTCTTCTGGTTTTAAAAATTGATGAGTCCATAAACAAGCTGAAGTCTAGAAAGCCGCCTTTGTGTGTTTCTTCAGGAAACTCTGTTCTGTTGTTGATTGCATTTTCCTCACTCAGCACTAAAATGGAGGCCTAGGCCATGGATTTGAACAAGAGGTGGGATTCAGCAGGTTCTGAACCAGTTCTGGAGAACCGGTAGCAGAAATTTTGAGGAGTTTGGAGAACCGGCAAATCCCACCTCTGACTGGCCCTGCCCCCATCTCTTCTCTGCCTCCTGACTCCCAGCTGATTGGCTGGATCTTCTTTTGTTGCCCTGCACAGGAGAACGGAGCTGGAAAGCAGGTTAGTGGGGTGAGGACGGAAGGGGATTTTGCAGAAACCTTCCCCTGCCATGCCCACCAAGCCACTCCCACAGTACTGGTAGTAAAAAAAAATTGAATCCCACCACTGGTCAGTGATATGATTCCAGGCCCAAACGTTATTTTGGGCCTTACAATTTAATTTGAGGATATTTCCAGAGGTAGTATTCAGCAGGTTCTGACCAGTTCTGGAGAATCGGTAGTGGACATTTTGAGAAGTTCGGAGAACTGGCAAATCCCACCCCTGACTGGAGATTTTACAGTATCCTTCCCCTGCCACGCCCACCAAGCCAAGCCCACAGAAACGGTAGTGAATCCCGCCACTGATTTGAATGCCATCTTTAATCATGTTCCCTGAAAAGTCCTGCGGCTGATCTGGATTCAATGATTTTATGGACCTGATTGCCCCTTCCCCCAGCACCTGTGGTGGGATTCAAATTTTTTTACTACTGGTTCTGTGGGCGTGGCTTGGTGGGCATTGCAGGGGAAGGATGCTGCAAAATCCCCATTCCCTCCCCACCCCACTAACCTGCTTTCCAGCTCTGTTTTCCTGTGCAGGGCAACCAAAGAAGACCCAGCCGATCAGCTGGGACTCAAGAGGCAGAGAATAGATGTGGTTGGCAGTGTTGTGTATGCAGGTTTAAAGTCATTGGTTTAGTTTGAACTGTTCTTGTAAAATGTAAGAAATGATTGGTTTAAAAAGTGCGGGAAAACCCTGCACTCTGATTGGCTGGCAACTGCAGCTGCTGGCTATAAATAGCAGCCGCAGCCCAGCCAAAGTGGGTTCGTTCTGAGCTGTAGTCACTAATAAACAAAGAGCTTGAAGCACTCCGCGTCTGTCTCTTCATGCAAACTTAACAGGCAGGACCAGTTAGAGGTGGGATTGGCTGGTTCTCTGAACTACTCAAAATTTCTGCTACTGGTTCTCCAGGACCTGGGCCTTCAGGACCTGGGCCTGGCCTCTTCTGGGGAAATGCCATTACCCTGGAGAGGGACGCATCCCACCAATCCAAGTATTCTGCACCAGATGCAGCTTCCAGGTGCTTTTAAAGGGTAGCCCCATGCAAAGCACATTGCAGCAATCCATACGACCAGGGCATGAGTGGCTAAGAGAAAGGGCATAATTGATGCATATCATGAATGACATTAACACAGCACTCTGGAAGAGCTCAGAGCTACGTGTGAATGGGTTGGTTGCTGGGGTCCCAACTGCTGAAAATAGAAGACGAGGAGGGTGGGAGCCACCAAGTTCAGAGATCACAACAGTTTCTCTCCTCTTAAGGTCAGTTGTTCTCCCCCTCAAATCAGAGGTAAGTTAGTGGAGGGGAAGCAGCCATGAAGATAAGGCAGAGGAAGCAGGCGGAGGAAGCAGAAAGATCAACAAAGACACTGCCAGATAAACATTTCCCAAGCAAATACAAATCTCCTGGTTTATTAAAAAATATCTCCGCTCTTTGCATTAAGAATTGTGCTCACAGGAAGCAAAGATATCAACATTCAGAAATAACAGAGAAGGAATAACCACATATACTATATCAAAACTTGAATTGCTGAATTCAGCAATAACAAGACTTTGAACACATCTTTCGCTGCAAATAATAACCAAGTTATTTTACGCAGGCCAGCCTTTGATAGGCTAATACAATATTTCATTTCAAGGGCTGAAACTATTCCAAACAGAAACTGTCCTGGTGGTGTCATTGCTTAGAAGACGAAGAAAGACAAAATCCATGGCAGAATAAGAGAATCAACCACCAGAACTTACCTCAAGATTTATTCCTGATGGTAACATCTTGGTTGGCAGAACATGAGTAGCTCTCCCAATCACATCCTCTAAGAAACAGGCCACGCCCAACTGGAAAGGCCACACCCACCTGGATTTTTCTTCCCTCCCTCCCAGAAAAATCCCTGGATGAGTGGAAGGTGGCCCATTGCTTTGTGGGAAAGAGGAAATGTAAACAGGGTAGACGAGGGTGAACTGGGACAAAGTTACATCAAACTCCAAGGAGCCAAGGAGCCTTGGTGGTGCAGGCTGTTAAATGCCTAGCACTTAGTTCCAGCTGCCTGCAATTAGTGCAGGCTCGAATCCCACCAGGCTCAAGGTTGACTCAGCCTTCCATCCTCTTGGGGTAGGTAAATTGAGGACCCAAGATTGTTGGGGGCAATAAGCTGACTTTGTAACAATGCCACTTAGTAAAAAGCAGGCATATACAGTGGAATGAAGGCTATTGCTGAGCGCATTGGGTTGTATCCCAAAAATTGTAAGCCACCCTGAGTCTTCGGAGAAGGGCGGCATATAAATGTAATTTAAAAAAAACTCGTTGGTGGTGTAAAATAAAACAGAACCAGGAGGAAATGGCCTGTAACCACAGCATTACACAAGGCTCTGTGGTAAGCCATGCCATCCTCACCCTATTGTTGCATTCATTGAATACATTCATGTGTCTGGAACAGACAGGAAGCAGGAAATTGCTCTCTCTATTTAGTTGAACTTCTGTATCTTTGTCAAAGTTGAATTCTCAGGCTAGAAGATCAAGGGGACGTGCATTATGCCCCAGAAGTAGAACTGAATTTCAGGTAAAGATTCTGCTATGGCAGGGCTCTGAAGGCAATCATGGGGTCCCCAAATGTCATACATTAAAACAAAACAGGCATATACAATAGAATGAAGGCTATTGCTGAGCACATTGGGTTGTATCCCTAAAATTGTAAACCGCCCTGAGTGTTCGGAGAAGGGCGGCATATAAATATGAATAAAAAACAAAAAAAGAGCCAACCCAAAAACCACCTCAGCTGAGCCCCATCAAATATACAATGGATAAATACGGTGGATACCATGTCAATCAATCCACCCAATCAATCCTGTCTCAAATATCTCCCCTTGGCAGATAGGATGGGACCCCTGTCTTGCAGTGGACAAACAGGCTGCTCACCAAGGCCAGCCCGTTCAAACGTGGCCCCCGGAGGGAAGGGCTGGTCCTGGGGCAGAAGAGACCTTCCATCACAAGCACTCAGCTGAGTCTGGGAAGGTCTCCTCTGGGGCACTAGAGTCTCCTCTGTCCAGCAGGCCATTGGATGGGAGGCTGATGGAGCTGGGCTCACAGGGGCAACTGGAAGTGGCTCCTTTCTGGCTTTTGGCCCTGCGCTGGAGGGAGGCGTGGAAGTCCAGTGATAGCACCACCAGGCGGTACAGCTGCAGCAACACGATCAAAATATTCTTGGCTGCAAAAAACACCAGCATCTGGTTCACCACTTGGAAGTGGCCCATCAAGATCAGGCGCACCACAAGGAAAGGGCCGTCCTGGATGAACAAGCTGATGCCGATGTTCCACAGGTCGGCACTGTGTCTGCAGAGGAGCAGGTGAAAAACTTTGGCGGATGAAGCTGCTCGATCACAGTTGAGATGTTGCACTAGGAGAATTTTTTTAAAAGAAAGAAAAAAAAGGGGGGTTGGGTATTTCTTTCAGGAAGTTGAAACCCATGTCATAAACCACCCAAAGACAAAGTTGTCAGACACAGCAGCAGTTTCCAAGCCAGGATGAGCCTGGAGCATGGCTCATTCTTTGAACTGTGGTTTTCTGATTAAACCACATGCCTTAATTAGCCAGGTTACTGTTCACATTGTGATGACTTATAAACCATAACTTACAAACTAGAATCTCTACTGAGCATCTCTAGAACTTCGTATGCACATGGTCAACATTTCCTAAGTAAATCAATCATCTGGGTTTTTTTAATCTATCTAACTACCTATCTATCTATGCATCCATCCATATCTTTCTATCCTCTAATCTATCTATCATCGATTTCAAGTTAAGGGTGGGTCTATTTCCTCATAATAGTATGATTTGATTGCTTATTGTACCCTATGACTATTATTAAGTGTTCTTCCTGATGATTCTTGATGAATGTATCTTTCTTTTATGTACACTGAGAGCATTTGCACCAAGACAAATTCCTTTGTGTGTCCAAGAATCAATCCATCCATCCATCCATCCATATCTTTCTATCATCTAATCATCTATTTCTAGGTATAGATGGATCTATTTCCTCATAATAGTATGATTTGATTGCTTATTGTACCCTAAGACTATTATTATGTGTTGTACCTGATGATTCTTGACTCTTGATGAATGTGTCTTCTCTTTTATGGACACTGAGAGCATTTGCACCAAGACAAATTCCTTGTGTGTCCAATCACACTTGGCCAATAAAGAATTCTATTCTATAAGACATTTCAGCCTCTTGAATCCCCTGCCTTGGCCTTCAGACTGGCCTTTCCACAGTTCCACCCTAGAGGGACCACCCCAAAAAAAGCCAGTTTTTTTTAATTACATTTATATGCCGCCCTTCTCCGAAGACTCAGGCTGACACAATTTTGGATACAACCCAGTGTGCTCAGCAATAGCCTTCATTCCATTGCATATGCCTGCTTATTACTAAGCGGCATTTTTTACAAGGTCAGCTAATTGCCCCCAACAATCTTGGGTCCTCAATTTACCTACCCCGAGAGATGGAAGGCTGAGTCAACCTTGAGCCTGGTGGGATTCGAGCCTACAGCAGTTGTAGGCAGCTGGAACTTAAGTGCAGGCAATTAACAGCCTGAGCCACCCAAGGCCCTTAGTTGAAGCAGCTTCCAAGGAGTAGGGAGGGACCACAATCCTGGGGAAACATTCACAGGACCAACCTGCTAGATCCAGAGGGAACTGCAACATGCTCCAAGTCCACACGGCTAGGATTGCATACACCAGAGCATCTTTGTTCCTGGGAAAAAACGGGAAAGGCAAGCGTTTTAGAAACAAGGCACTGGCATAATTAAGCCTGACACATTGGTTAGATTAAGGAGGTCTCCAACAATGGAAACCTACAATTAATTTCTATAATTCATAAAATGGGAGTAAGGAATATTGTAGGTTGGAAATAATGAAATTGGGTAAAGGAAACAAGGTTAAAATTTATTTTACTGTACCAAAACATCAATTTTATAATAGCAAACCAAACTTCACATCTATTGGAGAATAAATTATATCTATTTCTCTCTCTCTAATTCTCTGTATTTTAACTTCCTTTATTGCCTTGAATATATATACACATTTAAATGAGTTAAAGCCAGCTTTATGGCACCACTTTTTTGAAAAAGGTGAGGCATCACCCACTTTGACTAGAGCTAACAAGGACTAAATGCCAGCAATGGCAGAAAATTTCATTTTGTTTTTTTAATTTCATTTATATGCCGCCCTTCTCCGAAGACTCAGGGTGGCTTACAATTTTTTGGAGCGCAACCCAATGCGCTCAGCAATAGCCTTCATTCCATTGTATATGCCTGCTTATTACTAAGCGGCAATTTGAGAGTAATGGGCAAATACCATTGCCTTTTCATAAGAACAAAGATTTCATCTTCCCTTATTCAGCCTGTTAGATCTCATGTTCAAAGTTTTACAAGCCTTTGAAACAGTTAAATTCACCCTCCCGTCATTCTGGTTTATTCACAAGTATTGCACCTTATAAGGAAAATCTGATGGTGGGGCAACAGGCAACAGTTGGACAGAGAGACAGACAGGTGGGCAAACAGGCAGGCAGAATGACAGACGGGTGGAAGGACAGGCTGTCTTCTCTGTTGTGGCTGCAGCTGCAGGGCTGAGAGCCCATCGGAGCCCTACCGGACGTTCTCTATTTCCAGGGTTTCACTGGTGAACTCAAGGATGTCTGCGGCAGTGCCCACGAAGAGCAGCAGCAGCTGAGACAGCTGGTCCCTGGTGATCTCCCCTCCGATGGGGAGCAGCCAGCGGCCGAGGATGAGGAGGAGGAGGAAGGTCTGGTGGAGGCTCAGCGTCCAGATGGGGTCACACATCTTGGAGAGCGTGTTGACGAACTCCTGGGCCTGTTGCAGCTGCAGCAAAGGCAAATGTCAGAAAGCAGAAAAGCGAAGCCAGAGGTGGCAGGGAAGAGGGGTTATTTTGGAAAAAGCACTCCGGGTTCAGGATCTGCTCTTGCACACCTTGCACACCTATGGGGAGGGGGGAGTAGAGGACTGAGCAGGCCCTTTGCATGGAATCCAGGAGACTCCCTTCCCATTTCTCCCAATTGCCAGAGGAAATTGTCTATTAGATCCTACACAACTGGCTCTCTTGGACTTAATTTTACTCTTATTGAAAAACACATGTATCATTTCAGTGCCCCTTGTGCCCACGTATAATGTGGTTGTGGCTTTAATCCCATCTCATATCTCTGGGACCACACTGGTGTAACTCTATTTCCTTGCTGCGCCCCCAAGGCTGTTGTGGTGGAAATATATTTTAATTCAAATAATTGTGAATATGATATCAACCACCCCCTCAATGCTTACCTTTTCCATTATGTTGTTTGTGGCGGTCTCATTTCTGTAACCGGCTCTGACTTGTTCACTGTGGTTCTTCACAAGCTGCTCATATTCACTGGGGCAAAGCTGCAATAAAAACCCAGCTTCAGCTCTGGTCCTGCACAGACCTGAAATGGAAGGATCCCAAAGGTTCCCTGTTGTCAGATCACTGGCTCCCCAAAGCCTTGGGGGTGGGCCCTGGCTGTGGACAATCCATATGGGGTTAAAGCAGCAAGGGAGTCTAACGAGGAAGAAGATGCAGTGGGAATCTAAGGAGAAGCTGTTCAGATTAGCCTAAGAGCACTCACCCATTCCCCTTAGGTGAGGTAGAAGTCATAGAATCATAGGAGGGGAAGGGAACTTCTAGTACATGGGTCACCAAACTTTTGGACCTCAGAGACCTCCAAACTCATCATTTTAAATCCCCGGACCAGAGACCCTAGGAAATCCCAAAAAAAGTCTGCAGGAAAATTCCCACCCCATTTTCCTACCAATCGATCATTCTTTATCTGGGATCGCAGGATACCATCTCCAGGTCCATTCTGAGGGGGAGAGAGAGAGAGAGAGACTTTTGGCTTCATGCAAGGAAAGCAGCAGAAGCAGCAGAAGTCTTTCTATCTCTCCCCCAAACTCCACCAGAAATGAGTCCTTGTGAGACTTGTCATGCCGCTGCAGCCTCTTGGAGCAGGAGGCCTTGCAGGGTCCCAAAGACTCATTTCTGGTGGAGTTTGGGGAGAAAAGAAAGACTTTTGCTGCTTTCCTTGCATGCAGCCAAAAGCAGAAGAAGAAAGAAGCAGAAAGAAGCAACCTGGTGGCCAGGCGAGGCGCGTGGGGTGATTGGGCAAGTTCCCCCCCTCCGCCCTTTCCCCCCTCCCCTCACTACCTCGTGTTGTTCATAATGCAAGCGACACAAGCCTTGTGTTCCTTGTGGGCCATGTGGGTGGCGCAGCCTTGTGTTGCTGCACAGCCTGGATTAGTTAGTTTACTTTATTGTCATTGCATCTCATACAATGAAATTAAACACCATCTTCAGTGCACATCATGACCACAATAATAAACTCAAACACACATCCTTCACACTCCACATTAATTGCTTTGGGGGGTGCTTTGGGGGTGACATTTCTCTGCAGACCACCAAAATTTTCCCATGGACCCCGGCCCACTGGTTGGTGATCACTACTTTATATTAATGGGAGGGGGGGGGCAGGGGAATTTGCTTTCAAATCATCAGCCTTGACTCCAGTCCATGCCATTTTCTTGACAACATTTTAAGTTCAGTTGCACTTTTCTTTCTTCTTAGGGTTGACTGTGAATGACTGGCCCAAAGTTATTCAGGTGGCTTTATGTCTAAGTCAGGACCAGAGCAAATAGCCTCATGGTTCCTAGCACAGTGTCTCAACCTCTACACCAAACTCACTGCAATCAGTATTTCCATATGTATCTAAAACTGAGCAGAGTTTAGAAGAATTGTCAAATCCTGCTGTACAGTATGGGCATGATCCACAGTAGGTTTTAGACAAGCATTGTGAATATTCAACCCTTAATTAGAAAGAAAACAGACATAAAGCTGGTCAGTAGACCAGCAAGTCCCAATACTTACATTTTAACTATTGTTTAGAATCTGAAACAAAACAGCCACTAAATAATTTGTATAGAAATATAGGGAATATTGTTATCTCATTATGAATTATAAAAATCATTTCAGTATCTCAAAATAAAAATATTCCTCAGACTAACAGAATGTTTTCTGAAGGTTTCAGAAAGGTTTCCTATCAAGAAGACACATGACTCTGAAGAACACAACAGGCACACATGACCAGCATATCTGGTCTTCTTCTATTTTGGATCTCCAGCCATTTGCCTAGAAGTGATGTTCCCTCTCACACCTTCTAACCTGCTGCCTTGCTTCCCTGGGTTCTTCCATGCATTCCTGGCTTTGATTTACTGACTTATCTCTGCCTCCATTTTGTCACTCTTGGTCCAACTATCTGCAAGTCACATGGGGAGCAATGTATCAGCTTGGTGCAGATGAAGATCCAGTCCAGGGACCCCAGATAAGCCCTATGGATGTGTCTTCCCTTCACTCTCTGGCTCTCAGTACTCTGAATCTACCCTCAGGAGGCAGCTACTGAATAAGCATCTTGTTCTCAAATTAAGGTGTGTGGATGATGTGCAAAGGGAGGGACCGCTCCAATCAACCTTACGTAAATAAATGAATCCTTTGACCTGAGCTACAAAACTTGATCTGATGTTCATTCTACGCTCTTCCCTCCTCCTTGGCCTAAACTGTGCCTCTGCTTGGGACCGAACGCCGCTGAACTGAGAGCATTTTGCTGCTCTGTGCGCAGGACTTGCATGGCGAGGCTGCCCATGGCTCACTTATACAAGGAAGATGTAGCGCAGGGAAAACTGCGGGGCAATCTCTGGATTGGGCCATAATTCTCCTCGTTGTGTGACTTCAGTGAATCGATCAGAATGTTACACTAATGTTACACAATTTTATGCAGTCCTACTTTGATGCAACTGCTGTATTGAATGTGAAATGCCATGAGCCGTGACCCGGGGACGTTCGTGCAATTGGTGCTGGTCGTGTGTAACAAAACAGCAGAAGGAGAAATGCAAATGAAACACAAAATGCCCCCTTTAGTGGTAACCTAACAAGGGACAGTGCACGAGCATCTCCCTCGCTGAAATCTCACGCGAGATGGAGGATCTGCTACAAGGAAGGCCAAAGTCTTCCTAGTTTGCTACACTTTTTAATTCATTCTGCGTGAGAAAAGAACAGGTCTGCTTTTGCAGCTGCCGATGCAAATATGTTTCTCTCATGGGAGGAAAACCAAGACCTGGATACATTTATGCAATTTTTAGGCTGTGTCTAATAAAGCAACTAAAAAAGAACCATTCAGTCTCACAAAAGCTGGATTGCGCAACTAGAACCATCACACAAATTGACTGCATCTGCATCATCCCGCTTTCTTGGTGGCATCTGTTCAGCCAGGGGCCTGATGGGAAGAGTATACGACTCACGTCCTTCAAGGTGCATCAAGAAAAGTTGGTGTTGTATGATTGCCTAAGCCAAAATGCTTTCATACCTCAGGCAGAAAACCCAGAAGAAGCGGCTTCTTGAGTTCGGGATACAAAAACACAGTAACCGGTGCCCAGATTGGCTTCCAGGCAGCTCGGTTTTCTATGGCCAAGCAATCAGTGTCCCTCCTTCTCTGTCATGAAACCAAGTTTTAAAAAACCCACAAAACCGATACCTGATTTTTAGGCTGAAGTTCCAGAATCCACAATGAGGGCACTATGCTGATGAGGTAGACAAAGATTGGCGGTGAAAACCTGAGAAAAGACAAAAAGGGTTGGGTTTAGCACCCTGAGAAACCATTGCAGAATTCACTGTCAAAACCTTGAAGGAATAAGCGGGATCACCGATGCCCTGGGATGGGTGTGGACATTCGCATGCCCACAGCTGGTGCCCACTAGATTTCCTGTCAACCAGCGGAATTTTTAAAAAGCTTCTCTTGGAAACAGGCAGGCAGCAAAGCAGCAGGAGCAGAGACTGCCAGTAAAATCTTGGGACGCTTCCAGAGCAGGGATCTCCAACCTTGGCAACTTTAAGACTTGTGGACTTCAACTCCCAGAGCAAAGCTGGCTGAGGAATTCTGGGAGTTGATGTCCACAAGTCTTAAAGTTGCCAAGGTTGGAGACCCCTGCTCCAGAGCCAGATTGCAACACCAGAGGTAGTAAGCAACATACCTCACCTGAAGCACACGGCTCATCACTTTCCTGCTCTAGATCCGATAGCCAAGATTCTGCTCTTGTTGGGAGTAGGCGTACCTGACACTTTCATTCACACTGCAGTA
Source organism: Naja naja (assembly GCA_009733165.1). Lineage (NCBI taxonomy): Eukaryota > Metazoa > Chordata > Lepidosauria > Squamata > Elapidae > Naja > Naja naja. Next base: position 84,660,505 of record CM019151.1, on the reverse strand, counting down.
GTCAAAGGCCCAAAAGGCTCCCCATTTGCCTTCAAGCCAGTGCTAGGATGGGGAATCGCAGGGATAGTCTGCATCGATCGGCTGCAGGCCCCAACCCAGGCAAATGTCTTCACAATATCTATCCCAAAAGCTTGTCAGCACCCCTTAGAACCATTGGAAGCAAGAGTACCTGTCCACCCTAAAGGCTGCCAGAAGTGACCAGCAGACTTTCACCAAGTCGCTCTACACCAGACCGGTCAGCCACCTAGTGTTGAAAGGCTGAACTTGAAGACTGAACCTCAAGCTTTGCATGCTTTGCCTTGTTTGATGCTTTATTACTGTTTACTGTTTATCTTAGTTATGTAGTTAATTGCTATTTAGTTAGTAGTGGAATTTATAATTCCAGGCGGGGAGTGTGCTGTCCAGCCAGTATATAGTAATGGGAATTGAGATAGTTAGGAATTGGGAGCTGTCCCCTTAAGGGAATGCACCATGGTAAATGTAGTTAAGGTATCCTGGGAAATGTAGTCCATGTCATGTGGCCACATCTGTAATCCTGATTGGTCACTGAATTGACCCTTGGTGTGTTGGGGGAGGTTTCTTCACTCTTGCTCGGACCCCAGCATTGTGCTGGCATCTCTCCTTTGGCTCCACTACTGTGGAATGAAACATGGAATGAAAGATTACTATCATTTTACACTATGATTTCAACTATGCAAAAAATTGGACATTAGACACATCTCGACATAACTGTGAGTTACCTTGAGGTTACCTAATATAATCCAATAAAAGAAACTTTGTATGGAAGAATTTGTAGTTATCTATCTGTCTTTATATTCAACAATTGAATCAAAGGACAGAATAGGACCCACCAGCAAACAAATGGCAGTTCCATGTTTTCTCGGAAGAAAAGGTTACAGTGCCCTTGCATGAAAGAGAGGAAGCTGCAATGAGGCCGGCTGTGGGCTTTCCCAATGGAGCTTTGGGGCTCCATTTTGTCAGCTGAAATGGAGGGTGGATAGTTGACCCCCACTTCTTCCACAGCCTGCAACTGAAACCGCAAACAGGTTGGCCACCCAAATCCCTTTGGGGACCATTTGCATAAGGAACGGAGGGCAAAGCAATTCCACTGTTCCCCCTCCCTGGCTTATGTGTTGCTTCCAGGGCCCTCAGCTCCTGCAAGTTGAGGGCCCTGGGCGAATGCCTCTCCTCACTTGCCTTCCAAAGCAGCAGGCCTGCCCCAGTGGTGGCTTTCCATATTTTTTCCTACTGGTCCGGAAGGTGTGCATATCATTTTACAGGTAATCTTCAATTTACTGCTACTACCAGTTGGTTAGTGAATGTTTGAAGTTACGATGGAGCGTCCCGCCCCCAAAAAGCTATTTATGACCCGGTTTTGAAGTTACTGCCATTGCAGAGCCCCCATTTATTCGCCCTTAAGAACGACTGCAGGGATACTGCAGCACCCCCATAACAACCACATCAGGGAGAGCAGGGGTGGGGTCATTAAGCTAGGCAAACCTGTGTGATCACTGTCATGATTTGCACAGTGGATGATTTCTACTCCCTTAAAACCACAAATTATACAATGACTCTGCTGTTTTTTAGCTCAGCTGAGGCATGGAAATCCATTCTGTCGCGCAAATCAGCTAAGCTACAAAATAAGGGAACATGGGAGTAGGAGAGGTAAGGGCAGGGGCGGGTGGGTGGAGCCAGGTGGTATTCTCCGAACCAGTTGAATTTTCTGCTACCAGTATGTCAGGACTGGTCTGAACCGGCTGAATACCAGCTCTGGCCTGCCCATTCTTAGAACCCGAGTGAGACAGAAGCAGAGGCACCAAAAGCAAGCTGGCTCCCTATTGCATTTCAGGAAGGGGCTGATCCAAGAGTGGGAGGGAGGGCTGCTAAGGAGTGAGAAGCAACATATGGACTCCCAGATTGCAACTTGTTTGGGGTCAAAAGTTTGGGATCCCCGGCTGGAAGGGTCCCAGAGCTTTTATCAGTGGGATTCCTCAACCTCCCTCTTTCTTAGAAAAAGCAAGGAAGAGGAGAAGACAAAAGGGAGGAGGAGAACATGCAACCCTCTACACAGAGAGGTTTCCCATCCAGCCTTATGGTGAGGAAATTGTGACGCAGACATGATTCCATTGGGCTGCTGGAACTTAAGGTGGAATTACGGAAGATGGTGGAGGTGCATGAGGGAGGCTGCCCTGGATACTGCGTCCCACCAGGGTTTCTGCCTCCTCAAGTCAGTCCAGCTGGCTGTGAGCGAAGCTGATCTAAACAGGCGTCTTTCTCTTCTCTTGCTGCATCTTCAAGAGGAGGAGGAGGAGGAGGAGGACCCTCGTGAAAACATTCTTGGCCAAGCTCTGCATTCCTCCTTCCAGGATCCTCATTAAAAGTGGCTGTAACACCACCTTCCAGCCTTTTTATTTTAAGGAGAGGACCAGAAATAACGTCATGGTCATTTTATATTTCTGTGAAGTGCTGAGTGGGGAAGAGGAGGTATGTAGACATAGAGTAACCTGTTTGGGAATTGAAGAAGCCCTTCCCAGCATCTCCTGGCCTTGGTTGCCTCAGAAAGCCAAGCAAATGATTGGGAGGGGAAGGTCCAATGGGGATCTGAAGAAATATTCTGGAAGGAACACTGATCCCAGCAAAACAGCAGGGTGAGCTCCATGTGATCAGCAGGAATAACAGAGTTGGAAGCACGGTTGGGATTCTACTGGTTCTGTCCAGCTCTGTAGAACTCTGTAGAGCTCTGAAGAGCAGCAGACATAGAACTGGGCTCTTACCTAGCCTGGGCTCTTACCTGACCTTTATTTCCTGCTTTTTCAACCTCAGCTGCCGTGTGAGGCACAGCTGTGGTTGAAAAAGCAGGAAAAAAGTGCTTTTTCAAATGCTGCTTCCCTGCACGCAGCGCTGCTCAGCTGTCCAGGCAGGAGCCTTCGTGGTGCAGGCTGTTAATAGCCTAGCACTTAGTTCCAGCTGCCTGTAATTATTGCAGGCTCGAATCCCACCAGGCTCAAGGTTGACTCAGCCTTCCATCCTCTCGGGGTAGGTAAATTGAGGACCCAAGATTTTTGGGGGCAATAAGCTGACTTTGTAAAAACGCCGCTTAGTAATAAGCAGGCATATACAATGGAATGAAGGCTATTGCTGAGCACATTGGGTTGTGCTCCAAACATTGTAAGCCGCCCTGAGTCTCTGGAGAAGGGCGGGATATAAGTATGAATACAAATAAAAAAATAAATAAATAAATAAAAAAGATTTACATGCGTGTGCAGCGTGCAGGGAAGCACATCGTAAATCACCGAACCAGTAGTTAACCCTGTCGGATCCCACCCCTGGTTGGAAGAATATATTGCCAAATAGAGGGAATAGAAGATAGCAATAGCAATAGCACTTAGACTTATGTAACACTTTATAGTGCTTTACAGCCCTCTCTAAGCAGTTCACAGAGTCAGCCTATTGCCCCCAACCATCTGGGTCCTCATTTTACCCACCTCGGAAGGATGGAAGTCTGAGTCAACCTTGAGATTTGAACTGCCACATTGCAGGCAGCTGGCTGCAGCAGAAGTAGCTTGCAGTACTGCACTCTAACCACTGCACCACAGAGGCTCCTATAGATACCGGTGCAATTGGTTGGAATTCAAAGGTTGCTTGGTGGACAGATCATTTGATACTGGGCTGAAGTTTTGAAATGAACCTGCTGTCAACTCATAAAATATTTCTATGGCCTTTTTAGAGTTGCCAACAGAAAAGGAGGGGGAGCAGTGCAGCAGCTTGCAAACTGGAACTGCATTCCAGGAATGTTTTCAAAGATAGTAACTAGGTGACTGAAGTTTCTGCCCCGCAAAATTCTAACTGGAGAGCATGGTTGATGACTCTGGGCTATGGATGTGTCCCATTGGAGAATATGAATTATGATACACCCAGGGGGTGGGGGGGAAACCAGGGTCAAGGGTGACAATGAATTATGTGTCTCAGAGTCAGCTACACCCAGGCAGTGCCGGACAGTTTAACTCCCAATAAATCCTTTTGAAGTTTTGGAAGTTTGGCTCGAGACTCATGATTTAAATGGGGTTAAGTGCCGGAATCCTGACACCTGCATCACCAGTGAGAGAAGTGGAGAAAAATGCACTGAGTGGTCCATTTTTCACCAGAAGCATGCCTGTTCCTGACTTGGGTGACTGAGCTGCTGCTCCAAGGGCAATCACAAAAAGGTTGAGGGCATCTCTGAAGGCTCCCCAGCCTGCTCACACATGGGCAGGCACTCCATAGAGCACAGGCACTCAATCTGGGAGGGGGAGAGAAGAAATGGATCCCCTCCATTAAGCAGGGTGGCTCCTTTGAGTCTCCTGGATCACAGAGAAGACAGGGACAGGACTTTACCCAGGAGCTCCATCAGCAGAATCATGACAAGACTTTCTCAACTCTGCTCTTGAATTGAATCCTGGCAAAACCAAGGAAAACCTGTAGATAACAAGGGACACCTGCTGGAGATGGCTTTTGTGCGATGGAGGCACAACCCACAGGCAAAGGCATGGATGCCCTTGGCATGCCTACCCAATAGGATGGTCTAGAGCAGGCGTCCCCAGCCTTGGCAACTTTACGACTTGTGGACTTCAACTCCCAGAATTCCTCAGCCAGCATGTGCTGGCTGAGGAATTCTGGGAGTTGAAGTCTACAACACAGGTGGGTATTCAGCAGGTTCTGACCAGTTCTGGAGAACCGGTAGCAGAAATTGAGTAGTTCAGAGAACTGGCCAATCCCACCTCTGACTGGCCCGCCCAACCCCATCTCTCCTCTGCCTCCCATTGAGTCCCAGCTGATTGGCTGGGTCTCCTTTGGCTGCCCTGCACAGGAGAACGGAGCTGGAAGGCAGGTTAGTAGGGTGGGGAGGGAAAGAGATTTTGCAGTAACCTTCCCCCAGGAATGGGGAGGGAATGGGGATTTTGCAGTATCCTTCCCCTGCCACGCCAACCAAGCCAAGCCACACCCACCAAGCCATGCCACGCCCACACAACTGGTAGTAAAAATGTTTGAAACCCACCACTGGTCCACAAGTCATAAAGCTGCCAAGGTTGGAGACCCCCTGCTCTCTAGAGCACGGGATTTCATAAGGTGGGACACGTTTGACTAGGCCTGCCTGCCCAGGCAAAGTAGGAGAATGTTCAAAACTATCTCGGCCTTTGTCCCTGTCCATTCTGCCCAACCCAAGGGAGGGGGGGTGGCAGTTCTGCAAAGACGGGGGACCTATGTGAGATATCAGCTGGAGATAATACATTTAGTTCTGGTCCAGTGGTGGGATTCAAAAATATTTACTACCAGTTCTGTGGGCATGGCTTGGTGGGCTTGGCTTGGCGGGTGTGGCAGGGAAAGGATATACTACAAAATCCCCCTTCCCTCCCCACCCCACTAACCTGCTTTCCAGCTCCGTTCTCCTGTGCAGGGCAACCAAAGGAGAGCCAGCCGATCAGCTGGGACTCAATGGGAGGCAGAGAAGAGATGGGGGCAGGGCCAGTCAGAGGTGGGATTTGCCGGTTTTCCAAGCTACTCAAAGTTTCCGCTACTGGTTCTCCAGAACTGGCCAGAACCTGCTGAATCCCACCTCTCACAAATCAGCCCCACACAAATCGTTCATTTTATCTGGCCCAGGGAGCAGCGGGTTCATTTATCATTTTAGAAGCTTGCAGTCTTGTAAATTTTGAGAACTCTGGTCTACAGAAATAGCAGTTCCTTGTATAAGGACGGCCTTTCAGTATGAAGAGGTGGATAAGTTTGAAAACAGGAAGCCGTGTAGACCATCTGCCATCCTGAAAGGACACCTTTGTTCTTCTCCTTGCAGAGTCAATGTGATCCTTTTCCCTACTGAAAAGTTGAAGCAGAGTTTCAGAAGGAGGACAAATCCATCTTGATGCTGGTGAGGTCAGAAGTCAAGAATCGTCCCCTGCTGCAGAACTCTTTTTCCTCCTCCTGAGTTGTTTTTAGCAGCACAGCTTTTGCCGTGTTCAGTGAATCACCAGAGGCATCGATGTCTCCGGAGTTGGCTTTGCAGCTGTGAATTAAAACTATATGGCTTTTCTTCTTATGAACCTTGTCAAGCTATATTCCTTTCAGAGGGGTTGAAACTGCCTGCAGTAGTTAGCCCTGATCTCTCCAAGCTGATGTTCTTTCAGTACAAAATGCTGACCAGCAGAAGGTTGCAATCTGATCATCTGTCGGGCAGTGGTGGGATTCAAAAAAATTTATTACCGGTTCTATGGGTGTGGCTTGGCTTGGTGGGCATAGCAGGGGAAAGATACTGCAAAATCCCCATCCCATTAACCTGCTTTCCAGCTCCATTCTCCTGTGCTGGGCAACCAAAGAAGGCCCAGCCAATCAGCTGGGACTCGGGAGGCGGAGAATAGATGGGGGCGGGGCCAGTCAGAGGTGGGATTTGCCGGTTCTCTGAACTACTCAAAATTTCCGCTACTGGTTCTCCAGAACTGGTCAGAACTGGCTGAATCCCACATCTGCTGCTGGCCACTTGTTTAATAAATGTGTTGTTATTTCTCTTTCAACAGGATCTTGGGTTACATGGAGTTTTAACTGAGAAATTGACGGAGGTTACTTGCCACTGTTCTGTTAGTGGTCTCCAACAAGGCTCCCATTATCATCTGAAATAAGGGTCCTTCATGTGACTCATCCATTCAGTCATCCACTCATCATTCCATCCATTCATCCATTCTTTTAAAGGCAAGCAAAATAGCTCCAAGCTGAGCACAGCCCAGTTCTGCTGAAAGGGCAGCTCTCTTTTCAGCTCCTGCTGCTTCTCACCATCCCAGGATGGGAGAAGTGCAGGCACAGACCAAGCTTCCTCCGCCAGAGAGATGGGCAGGAGCAGGAGGGGCTTGGCTCCCTAAGTCCGCCAAGTCATTTTACTCTTAAGAGCAAAAGTGGGATCCGGCATAAGGTGAGCCCTGGACAGGCTGTTAGTCACAAACACAACTTTGGGTCACCTGCTGGTCACCTCCAGAGAGGGTCTGCTCCAAGTTCAAGAGCTGCACTGGGGGCTGTCCGGCTGCTCTCTAGAGCAGGGCTCTCCAACCTTGGCCACTTTAAGCCTGGAGGACTCCAACTCCCAGAAGTTTCTCCTCCAAAACTCCCTTTTGTTTCTCCTCCTCGAGGGGGGAGGGGGGAGGGGTCAGCTAGCGTGCAGGGCTCTCCAACCTTGGCAACTTTAAGCCTGGTGGACTTCAACTCCCAGGATTCCCCAGCCAGCAAAGCTGAGTTGAAGTCCTCCAGGCTTAAAGTTGCCAAGGTAGGAGACCCCTGCCTTAAGGGTGCCACAGCACCTTGAATCTGGCATAAGGTGAGCCCGGGACAGGCTGTTGGTCACAAACACAACTTTTGGTCAGGTGTTGGTCACCTCCAGAAAGAGTCTCCTCCAAGTTCAAGAGCTGCACCGGGGCCTGTCCGGCTGCTCTCCACGGCAGGGCTCTCCAACCTTGGCCGCTGCAACTCCCAGGATTCCCCAGCCAGCTTTGCTGGGAGTTGAAGCCCTCCAGGCTTAAAGTGGCCAAGGTTGGAGAGCCCTGCTCCAGAGCCCCAAAGCGCCAGTACCAACGGGCAGAGAAGTAGAGGAATCCCCGGAGGGAGGGAAGAGGGAAGAAGGAAGGAGGGAGGGAGGGAGGAAGCGAAGAGAAAGAACGGGAGCCCCGGCGGGCCCCCGGCACCTCCCGCTCACCATTTGTAGCCCCTTCCCCGCTTGAGCTTGAGCGTGAGCGCCGTCTCCAGGCACAGCAAGAGGTTGAGCAGGGCCAGCAGCCAGTACTTGCGCTCCTTCTTCACCTCCGTCACCCGCCAGACGCCCAGCAGCGCGTGCAGGGCGAAGAGCAGCCGGGTGCCCAGCGCGTTCAGCAGCACCATCGCCTCCATCCTCTCTCTCTCTCTCTCTCTCTCTCTCTCTCGCCTGGCCGGCCACCACGCCTCTCGCGCTCCCTCTCCCTCTCCCTCTCTCTCTTGATCTCCGCGCAGAGGGTCCCGCGGCGCGCAGAAGAGCCCGCCCCCCTCGTCCCTCCCTCCCTCCCTCCCTGTCCCGGACTTCCTGAAAGGGGACGGGGTGGGGGTGGGGGGACAGGCAGGGGCGGGGAGGACAAGCCGAGCCAGTCGGCTGGAGGCGGGGGGGGGTTCCCCGCAGCCCCTCTGAGGGCTGCAAGGAGCGGCGAGGTTCCCACCCCTTGTCTGGCGGGCTGTGGCAGGGAGTCGCGGGTGCCTCCCGTCCAGTGCAACATCCCGGCCAGCCAGGACTTGCGAGGGCTTCGCATCTCCCGGAAAAGGGCAACCGCACAGGCAAATAACTGACCAAGGAGAGATTCAACCTAGAAATAAGGAGAAACTTTCTGACAGTGAGAACAATCAACCCATGGAACAGAAGTTGCCTTCGGAAGTTGTGGGACCTTCATCCCTGGAAGCTTTCAAGAAGAGACTGGACTGCCATTTGTCAGAAATGATGTAGGGTCTCCTGCTTGGGCATTGGGGTTGGACTAGATGACCTATAAGGTCCCTTCCAATCTGTATCTGTCTCTCTCTTCTCTCTCTCTTGTTGAGAGATCCTGCTCTGTATCTAGATGCAGAGAATAATCAACCCATGGAACAGAAATTGCCTTCAGAAGTTGTGGGAGTGCCATTACTTGAGACTTTCAAGAAGAGATTGGACTGCCATTTGTCAGAAATGGTGCAGGGTCTCCTGCTTGAGGGGGGGTTGGACTAGATGACCTACAAGGTCCCTTCCAACTCTGCTAATCTATCTGCTTATAAATTGGTCAAACTCTCTTTTTACAGGCAGGAGGGTCAGGGAACCCTTCAGGAATCACACAAACACACAAACACACATAACTTTGGCTTGTGCCGAAACCCCACATGAATATAGGTGCAAGCCCCCCCCCCCGCCATTTCCACAGACAACCTTGATGGCCTCCACATACTTCATTAAATTACGGTGTGGAGGGACCTCAATTGCATCAGAAGTTTGGGGAAATGCTGTTGAACACCAACTGCCAGTATGGGGCTGCAACTCCCACCTTGAAGATTTTCTGAGGATTAAAATTTAATATCCCCACACGTTTGTTTTCCAAGTCTTCCATTTTCCCTACGATTAGTCGCTGAGTTAATAACACATGTTCCTGGAGGATTACAGTCAATGATCAAGAAAATTAGATGTTGTTTGAATTTAATTTAGTTATATAAAGCTGCTACAGTAATTTACAGCTTTGATATTTAATAGTTAATAAGCTGGTTCTTCAAAGAATCCTCTCAGTAATTGTCTTGAAATACTATCCCCAGAAGTCATTTATATTTTCTAGCTGAAAAACCTGTTTGTCAACTCGTTTGGCTTGATATGAATGTCTGATGAAGATGACAAGTTCATTTCCTTCTTCTATCCAAAATGTCATGAGATGCTTGAGGAGAACTCAACAAAAGATCTTTGGCATGGAGACACTTCTGGTCTGTTGTTTTTATTTGGTCCTCTTCAGAGGCTTCTAATTCTTCATCACCCAATGAACATGATTTCATCAGAATTGTCTATCAACTGTCACTTCTTTGCATTCTGGCAAGGTTTGGCTTGTGTCATCTTCTGTCAGCTTCTTTTTCCAGGATCCTGTAGACCAGAGGTCTCCAAACTTGACAGCTTTAAGACTTGTGGACTTCAACTCCCAGAATTCCTCCTCCAGTCATGTTAGCTCAGGGATTCTGGGAGTTGAAGTCCACAAGTCTTAAACTTGCCAAGTTTGAAGACCCTTGTGATAGATGATAGATAGATAGATAGATATAGATAGATAGATGGTAGATAGATTGATAGATAGGTAAATAGGTAGGTAGGTACGGGGAGAGAGAGAGATGATAGATAGATAGGTAGGTGATAGGTGATAGATCAGGGGTCTTCAAACTTGACAGCTTTAAGTCTTGTGGACTTCACCTCCCAGAATTGCTCCTCCAGTCATGTTAGCTCAGGGATTCTGGGAGTTGAAGTCCACAAGTCTGAAACTTGCCAAGTTTGGGGACCCCTGCTCTATTCCAAGGGTCTTCAAACTTCAACTCCCAGAATTCCTGAGCTAACATGACTGAAGGAGGAATTCTGGGAGTTGAAGTCCACAAGTCTTAAAGCTATCAAGTTTGAAGACTCCTGCTCTATTCCTTTAAGCAATAGCAAAAGCAACACCACTTAGGCTTATATACAGCTTCACAGTTATTTACAATGGTTTAAGAGTCAGCATATTAGCCCCAAATAGAATAAAATTAAATTCTTTATTGGCCAAGTGTGATTGGACACACAAGGAATTTGTCTTGGTGCAAATGCTCTCAGTGTACATAAAAGAAGAGATACATTCGTCAAGAGTCAAGAATCGTAAGGTACAACACGGAATAATAGTCATAGGGTATAATAAGCCATCAAATCATACTAGGAAACAGTCAATATAAATCGTAAGGATACAAGTGACAAAGTTACAGTCCTACAGTCAAGTGGGAGGGGGTGGATAATAGAAGTGATGAGAAGATTAATAGTGATAGTAGTGCAGACTATGTAAATAGTTGGACAGTGTTGAGGGAAAAATTTGTTTAGCAGAGTGATGTCCTTGTGTCTAGTTGTTCTGGTGTGCAGGGCTCTATAGCATCGTTTTGAGGGAAGGAGTTGAAACAGTTTATGTCCTGGATGTGAGGGGTCTGTAGATATTTTCACAGCCCTCTTTTTGACTCGTGCAGTATACAGGTCCTCCATGGAAGGCAGGTTGGTATAACTGTTTTTTCTGCAGTCCTAATTATCCTCTGAAGTCTGTGTCTGTCCTGTTGGGTTGCAGAACCAAACCAGACAGTTATAGAGGTGCAGATGACAGACTCAATCCTTCCTCTGTAGAACTGGATCAGCAGCTCCTTGGGCAGTTTGAGCTTCCTGAGTTGGCGCAGAAAGAACAAGCATGGTCCTCATTTTACAGACCTTGGAAGGATGAGTCGGCCTTGAGTCAGTGAGGATCAAACTGTTGGCAGTTGGCAGTCGGCAGAAGTAGCCTGCAGTACTGCATTCCAATCACTGTGCCACCACAACTCTTGCCAAGGGCTCTTGTCTTTGCATTATGTGCCCAAATTAGCTAAGCTTTTCCCTTCATTGTCAGTGCTTCCAATTGGAAGCCTGGTTTTACTTCTACTAGTATTGGATCACTTGTTCTTGTCATCCAAGGATTCTCTATAATATTTTCCAGCATCGCAATTCAGTCTGCATACAGTTCTGGGGAAGCTACAAGGCGATAAAATCCTTGTCTGAAAAGACCCAGAATCCAGGAGGAGAAGAGAGAGCATGTCCATAGTTCTTGCTGATTGGTAGCCCCATCTGGAGGCAAACCTGCCTTCTGTTTCAAGCTGTGTTTCAGAGCTTTGTGTTTCTCTGGGCATTTGATGCTGGCCTCCCCTCCGTGCCTCTTACTGTTGCAGAAGTAGCTCTGGCCAGAGAGGCAGGTGATGCAACACTGGCCGCAGAATCTTATGAAACTCCCAGCATATTGGAGAAGAAAAGAATCCCTCGGGAAAAGAAGTGTAAAGGGACTTTTCTTTGCAAAGGGTTAGCCAGATGTCATTTCAAGATTTCTCTCTCTCTCCCGCTCCTCCCTCCCCCTCCCTCCCCCTCTCCTCCTCCTCCCTCCCCCCTCTCCCTCTCCCTCCCTCCCTCTCTTCTCCTCTCTTTCTCTCCTCCTCTCTCTCCCCCTCTCCCTCTCCCTCTCCCTCCTCCCTCCCTCTCCCTCCCTCCCTCTCTTCTCCTCTCTCTCCCCCCTCTCTCCCTCCCTCCCTCTTTCTCTTCTCCTCCCTCTCTCTCTCTCTCCTATTCTAAACAGAAGTGGCTTCTAACACACAGAGTGGGGTTGGCTGTCTTCTTTTTTATTTCCCTTCTTTAATGCAGAGCATTATATTCTAATAATAATTGGCAATTTATTTTTCTCTAAGAAAAAACGCAGAGCCGTGTGTGACGGAATGCCAGTCTGCTTGCAGTGAATTTCCTTCCCCATTGAAGGCAGCAAGAGCAGGGGAGGATTTAAGGGCATCCCCTTTGGGCTTGAGAATGTGGCCATCCGGATGTCCCACCCTGCCTCCCCCCCCTCTGCTCAAGCCCCAGGAAGCAGCACGAAGCCACCACAGCCCAAGGTTAGACGGCAATGCCGAGCAACGGGCAAATGTGACGTTGGCTGTAACACTTCCCCGCCAGAAAAAAAATAATCCAATATAAGAAAGGATTTTTCCAAAATGACCATCAGAGCATTCGTATTTCCTATATTATTATTAACATGCTCTGATGCTAAGGAGTTCTACTCCCCCTCCCCACCTGGAAAGAAATCTCTTCCAAATGCAAAACACAAGCAGAGGAGAGGAGTTTCAGTTTGAGTTTCAGTTTCACAGCACCAAGCAGCTTTAGTACAGAACAGTTGAGCTAAGCCAAGCCCAGGCTCCTTGCTGTGTCCTTCTTGCTCACACAGCAAATACTCTTTCAGTTTCCAAACAGCTCTCAACTCTAGCCTGATGAATACCGATGGATGCTGGTAGGCAGAGGCAGAATTTTCCCCTTTATTTTCCTCCCCAAAACTAAGCCTGACCACATAGTTTCGTAGCAAAGCATGGGTATTGAGCTACTTGTTTTATAAATCTTTCCTTCTGGGGTATTATTTTCTGGATAACGGCACAGATATGGCTTCATGGTTGCCTCCCACTCTCCTGTAGATAGACCCAACCTCGATCCACCACAGAGTCATCCATGCAGGGCAGGTTGCCAGACCGAAGGACGTCAATTACAATCACTTCATGTCCTCTGAAACATACTCCTGGTAGGTTTTTCCTACGACTGCTGATCCCTATAAAAAGCAGCTTGGAGTGTGGAGACTCCTGGATACCATCATTCTCCTAGGACCATCAGAGGTGGCAAAGATCAAACCAGGATTGCCCGGGTTTGCCACCATCAGTTCTGATGCACAAGAGGGTTAGTCTTCCCAGCTCACCTGGGCCCTCTTGTGGAGTTGTCAGATAGCCCAGCAGAAAGTATCTAAAGGACTCCTGGTCATGAAGAGCTTCTGACTCAGTTTCCAAGAATCAGAAGCCCTGGGCATCTCCAAAACTGATTCTGGGGAGAGACGGATGCTTTGAGGAACGCTGGCGGCTGCCCTGTCCATGCTCCCATGCTCCCCAAGGCACCTTTGGAGACTGAATCCTGAGTGCTGCACAGCCATTATAGTAAAGCAGGGGTCCCCAAACTTGGCAACTTTAAGACTACATCACACTTGGTTTGACAGGCCCATCAACTCAGAGAGTGGTTTCCACCTTTCTCTCTATGGGCCTTTAAGGCAAAGAACGAGAGACGGAGCTTCTCTGATGGAATCAGAATCAGTGGATGCTGTAACCATGGCAGGTGATGGCAAAGGCTCTCTTCAGCTGGTGGCAAATCAGCCTCTTAACCGGGGACTCTAAAATGTATCTTTGGATCAGGTTCCCCACCTTCTAAGGCCCAAGGGACTCTGATGGATCTCTTCATGGAAGAGTTTCTAAGGGTGGGTGGCTACCACTGCATTATCTTTTCTGCTCAGCTGCCCAGACTGTGTCTCAGAGATCCTTGGGGAGAGAGAGAGAGATCCTGGGAAACTTTCTATAGCAGGAAAATTTTGCTGGCTGAGGAATTCTGGGAGTTGTAAGTCCACAAGTCTTAAAGTTGCCAAGTTTGGAGATCTTCTATGGTAGAGACTCCCTGTCCCCGTTTCACACTTGGCTTCCTCAAGAGTACTGAGGTCCTTCTGGCCACCCTGAGTAAATGGTATGAAGACACAGCACCTCTGCAGGATGACTGGGAAGCCCACAGGGTGAGGAAATAAACTGGATTTTCTGCCAGGGAAAGACCCGCTTAAACTTGAGAGGGAGAAAAGGCAAAAAGACAAAGAAGATAAGAAAGCAATTAAAGATCAAAGTAGATTTCAGATCCCTAGCCAGGAGAAGAGAGGTCTCCACCTTCATTCGAAGTCTGATCCCCAGAACTGAATTACATGCAATTTGAGAAGCCATCCAATAACAATATCAGAAGAATACTTGAATTAGATGAAATGACATAATGAAATTACTTGCTTGGGAGGCTTTTTATGTTTAATGTATGTATTGTCCTTCTGTTACCAAGGAAATAAATTGGCTACAGGTGAAGAAAGAATGAGGGGAAGCTGGATCCATTTTGCTTTATAATGTTCCATTTAGCATTCCACATTCAGTTGGAGCACCACTGTAAACAGGAGAAGTCCAACAGGTGGAGCTGATTGCAGGGAAATGAAACTTTACATCCCGACAGGTCAGGACGGCATCTCTGCTCCTGACTAGAGGGTTAGGGCAGTGGTCGCAAATCCAGGACAATCCCTGGAAAATTACCAACTCACCTTGCATGATATTAAAATCTTTAGAGTGAACCCCAGCGTTTCTCCTTCCACAAGCAGTTTCATTCTCTTCTACTTCATTTTATGGGCTTTAGTTGGTTTCTGCTCTCTTGCTTAACTTGAGGAGATCTTTTAAATCAGTGGTTGCCAACCAGTGGGCCGAGGACCACTGGTGGTACATGAGAAAATTTTGGTGGTCCGCAGAGAAATGTCACCCCCAAAGCAATTAATCCAGGCTGTGTGGGAACACAAGGCTGGGCTGCCCACATGGCCCGTGGGAACACAAGGCTTGCGTCACTTGCATTGCCAACAACACAAGGTAGTGAGGGGAGGGGGAAAAGGGCAGGGGGGGGGAACTCACCCCATTCGCCCCACATGCCTCGCCTGGCCACCAGGTTGCTTCTTTCTGCTTTTTTCTTCTTTTGCCAATAGTCTCTCTCTCTCCCCCTGAGACCGGAGCTGGAGATGGTATCCTGCGATCCCAAATAAAGAATGATCAATCGGTAGGAAAACGGGGTGGGGAATTTTCCTGCAGACTTTTTTGGGGATTTTCGCAGGGTCTCTGCTCCTTTCTGCAGAGACCTTGGGGAAATGTCAGCAAGTCACCCTCAATCAAAATTCATATTAGTGGTCTGCGGGATTTAAAATTATGAGTTTGGTGGTCTCTGAGGTCCAAAAGGTTGGCAATCCCTGGGTTAGGGGACCCCAATAAGGAAAGGCCTGCCTCCCACTTCATGAAAGCTTTTGCTTGCTTCAGATCAGCCATAAATAATACTAATCACTCCTAAGATATTTACAGACCCCTCACATCCTGGACATAAACTGTTCCAACTCCTACCCTCAAAACAACGCTATAGAGAACTGCACAGCAGAACAACTAGACACAAGGACAGTTTTTTCCCAAACGCCATCACTCTGCTAAACAAATAATTTCCTCCACACTGTCCAACTATTACAAAAGTCTGCACTACTATTACTATTAACCTTCTCATCACTCCTTATTGCCCATCCCCTCCCACTTGTGACTGTAGGACTGTAACTTTGTTGCTTGTATCCTTATGATTTATATTGACTATTTCCTACTATGATTTGATTGCTTATTGTACCCTATGACTATCATTAAGTGTTGTACCTGATGATTCTTGACTTTTAACGGATGTATCTTTTCTTTTATGCACACTGAGAGCATTTGCACCAAGACAAATTCCTTGTGTGTCCAATCACACTTGGCCAACAAATAATTCTATTCTATTCTATTCTATTCTATTCTAGTAGTCTAGTCTAGTCTAGTCTAGTCTAGTCTAGTCTAGTTCTATTCTATTCAATACAATACATGAGGCAGATGCTGCATGTGCAAATGGGTGAGGCATGCATTATTCAAGGTTAGGTTTGAAAAAGCCTCCTAAATATATTCCAGATATTTAGGAGGCTCTTTTTCAAACCTAACCTTGTACAGGTGTCAAAGTGCTCAGTGGTGGTATTCACTTTTTTTTTACTACTGGTTCTGTGTGCATGGCTTGGTATGTGTGGCAGGGGAAGATTACTGCAAAATCCCATTCCCTCCCCACCCCACTAACCTGCTTTCCAGCTCCATTCTCCTGTGCAGGGCAACCAAAGAAGACCCAGCCAATCAGCTGGGACTCAATGGGAGGCAGAGAATAGATGGGGTTGGCGGGGCCAGTCAGAGGTGGCACTGGCCGGTTCTCCAAACTACTTAAAATTTCTGCTACTGGTTCTCCAGAACTGGTCAGAACCTGCTGAAAATCACCTCTGATGGTGCTTCATCATCCTGAGCAACTTGACAGTGCCCTGTGGGATCTTCTGAGGAGGAGATCAAAGGGTTCTTCCTGGGGATCCTTCGTCTCCAAAGCCTTTCTCCACACTGACATGTCTCCCCCTAAGAGTTTGGAGGGATGGGAACCTTTGAAAGAGGAAGAATGGTGGACCCAGAAATGACAGAGGTGTGTGTGTGTGTGGGGGGGAAATGCAGCCTTCCTGGCAGCTGATAGGGGCTCTTCTGCTCCTCAGGACTAGTTGGGTCTCCTGGAAGTGTTATGTGGGGGCCCTCTGGAATAGGGAGAAGCAGCTCCTTGGCATAATTCTTCCATCTTCAGTCAGACTGCCGAAGCAAGTGGCTTTTAGTAGGCAAGTCAAAGTATTGTGACTAATGTTTGCAAATTACCATAAACTAGAGAGCAGAAGAATGATTTCTAGGAGTTTGCAATTAGAAGAGAGGCTCCTGATTAGTGAACTTGTGAAACTTCGACTAATGAATTGTTCCTCGCCCCAAAATAGCCAGCACCAAAATGGAAGGCTGTGAATCTGGGAGGGTTGAGAATTATTAGGAGTGACAGGCTGCTGACTCGCTTCATTATGGCCACGACTTTTTGAAAATAAGGATCTATTAAAAGTTTTATGAATGCATAAATTATACTAATGCAAGGACTGTCAGTGAGTATTGGATCCTTATTCAGCTGTAACTAACTGTTCTTCAGACCTCAGTTGCACTGTACAAAAATATGATTGTGTAGGATGTGTATTTTAAAATATATATTTTTTTAAAAAACATGCAGCTGTCCAGAGTCTTTTTGTGGATTGCATACACTTAATGAGAATTTAAACTTTTGTACTTCCCCTCTGAAGCAAGACAAAAATGTGTCGGTGGGCTTGTTTGTGGTAGGTTATAGCTGAGCCTGGGTTCCAAGAGCAAATTTATACCAGGAAAAAAAAGCTAGCTAAAATCCCTGCCCTGCTGTACACAACTGAAGAGGCCACTGAACGAATCAAAAGGCTCCTTTTTCCTTCCCAGCACAAGTTTTAGTGTATTTTGAAAGCTACGTAAATGTTGTTTTCTGCAATAATATTTTCTTTCCTTGAGGATCTTCTCAGAGCTGGCTGGTTGTTTAGGTCTATGTGGGCCAAGCCAACATGTGGGATGGTGCAGCAAAAGAGGTTGGAAGCAGAGGTTGGTATTCAGCAATTCTGACCAATTCTGGAGAACCGGTAGCGGAAATTTTGAGTAGTTCGGAGAACCAGCAAATCCCACCTCTGACTGGAGATTTTACAGTATCCTCCCCCTGCCACGCCCACCAAGCCACACCCACAGAACTGGTCGTAAAAAAATTTGAATCCCACCACTGGTTGGAAGGTGGCAAATCTTTTGGACCTTGGGTGTGTCTGTGATTTCAAAAGGGTGGCATGGATTCTGGCTCACCCCCAGATTGTCAGAGGGTGTGGCCAGTCAGAAAATCAAGGAAGGAGCTTGAGGGAGCTATAGGACAGGGGTCTCCAACCTTGGCAACTTTTTATTTATTTATTTAATTCATATTTATATGCCGCCCTTCTCTGGAGACTCAGGGCGTCTTACAATTTTTGGAGCGCAATCCAATGCGCTCAGCAATAGCCTTCATTCCATTGCATATGCCTGCTTATTACTAAGCGGCATTTTTACAAAGTCAGCTTATTGCCCCCAACAATCTTGGGTCCTCAATTTGCCTACCCCTAGAGGATGGAAGGCTGAGTCAACCTTGAGCCTGGTGGGATTCGAGCCTGCACTAATTGCAGGCAGCTGGAACTTAAGTGCTAGGCATTTAACAGCCTGCACCACCAAGGCTCTTTCTTTAAGACTTGTGGACTTCAACTCCCAGAATTCCTCAGCCAGCAAAATTTTTAACTGAAGTCCTAAAGAGGAGCCACCTGGGGGTTTGCCACAGTGCAGTTATGACTTTAATTCAGGGGGTCCCTTTCTCTAGGTTAGTTAAGCATTTGGGAGCAAGTCCTCCCTTTTTTTTTTAAATTACATTTATATGCTGCCCTTCTCCGAAGACTCAGGGTGGCTTACAATTTTTGGGATACAACCCAATGTGCTCAGCAATAGCCTTCATTCCATTGTATATGCCTGCTTATTACTAAGCGGCATTTTTACAAAGTCAGCTTATTGCCCCCAACAATCTTGGGTCCTCAATTTACCTACCCCGAGAGGATGGAAGGCTGAGTCAACCTTGAGCCTGGCGGGATTCGAGCCTGCAGTAATTATAGGCAGCTGGAACTTGAATGCAGGCATTTAACAGCCTGAGCCACCAAGGCCCTTTTCCACAAGTTAATCAGTTCGGTGCTGAAGACGTGCCAATTAGACCAGTCCAAACCTTCTTTTAGAGGGAAATAGATGCATTTGGTTGTTATTACATGGCAAACTATCAATAATAATAAGCTTTGCCTTGCTCTGTGTGGAAATTCTAACATGGACCATTAAAAAAAGCAGAGCACATTATACAGCCTGCAGCACCATGTAGATACATGTCATTATCTTTCTTTACAATGAGCCAGCCTGGGAATTTTTTCGCTCTCCTCCATCCTCTTCGTACAGAGAAGACTCTGACCTCCCTTTGCCAATCTCGCATTGTGAATAGGATTAATTCCTCGTCTGCCGCCTCACTGTGAAACTGAAATGGGTGTCCCTGCCGAGGAGGTGGGAGGTCCGTGCATGTTGTGCCTTCAATGCCAAAAGATCTGCCTTTTCTTAAGTCAAAAAAAGAGATGTTAGTCAAAATCCCCAGTCGCAAACCCGACGATGAAATCAATAATTTGCCCATTGCACGCTGAGTTTTGGAGGAAATGGGTCCAAGGATCCTTTTAAAGCCCAGATCCCGTTTCCCTGACCCGAGTCATCAAGATCCACACACACCCCATTCCTTCTCTCAGATGCCTTCGGTGGAGAGAAGTCCAGAAGGGGCACTTGATCCAGAAAGCCCCCTCATCAAAAGAAAACAAGGACAACGAGCAGACTATGAAAGACACTCCAATAGGATGCTGCTTAGAGGTTTGTTGTGTACTACACAAAGTAATGTGGTCACCTGTGGTTCAAAGTTGGCACGAGAAGGGGCCAAATCCGGACTCTCACATCCCTCCAACCTCATGAAACAAGGATACGTTTGCACCCAACGCTGAGCCACATGTGATCCCAGCCATAGGTCTTGATAAAACACTTGGTCCCAAAAAATGACTTTTCAGGGTTTTTCAGGTAGATTCCTAACAGCAAATCTGTTGGCTGAAGTCCATCGTCTTTCTCAAGGCTGTTTTTTTTTTTTGCAACATCTCTTGAAGATGTACAAAAGCAACTTATAGAACAGGGGTCTCCAACCTTGGCAACTTTAGGACTTGTGGACTTACAACTCCCAGAATTCCTCAGCCAGCAAAATTTTCCTGCTATAGAAAGTTTCCCAGGATCCCTCTCTTTCAAGGCATCAGAGGCAGCAGAAACTGCAGATTAGCTTTGCTTTGGACGGTAAACATGTTAGTCTCATGTAGGACAATAATACTCCATGAATGATCCAGCCCCCGCCCACTCTTCTTTCCCATTAGATCCAAGAATAAAAATCTTCTGACCTTTGTGTTAAATTCCTTTTGTTTCCAGAGAGTAAATCAGTGATTCAGAACAAGGGGAATCACATTAGAATCCAATGTGGGGGTGGAGAACCAGATAAAGATACGCCTTGTATCCACCAGTCTTCTGTGTTAAATTGCTTCAATGAATGAAGGGATTTAATACAGAGGTTGGTGCATAAGTGGAATAAGAAGAGAGAGGAACCCACCTCACTTTACATCGAGGGGGGCTGTGTGGAGAGAGTTTCCTCCTTTAAATTCCTGGGAGTCTACCACAGCGAAGATCTCACCTGGAAAATCAACACAACCCAGGTGGCCAGAAAGGCCCAACAGAGACTCCATTTCCTCTGGGTCTTGCCAAAGAATAAAGTGGAACAATGACTGATGACCTCCTTTTACCGGTCCACAATAGAAAGCGTCCTCACATATTGCATTACGGTGTGGAATGGTGGCTTGACAGCCGCGGATGGAAAGACGCTACAGAGGGTGGTGAGCACAGCACAAAACATCGTGGGCTAGATGATACCACTAGATGACCTCGCTAGGACTCGCTGCCTTACAAGAGTGAAGAAAATTCTCAGGGACAACTCACACCCCTGTCAGCCCTGCTTCACTCTCCTACCATTGGGTAGGAGGTAGAGAAGCATAGCCAGCCACACCAACAGGCTGAAGAACAGTTTCTACCCGTGGGCTGTCAGATTCCTGGATGGAAAATAACTTCATGACAACATAGTATGATAGACTTGCAGGGTCGGCATGTTGTGCAACAAGGTCACCTAGTGTAATAAGATTTGAGTCTGGGTTAGGGACTTCTGTCCTCATGTGAGTTGTGTTGGGGGGGTGTTGAAGGAAGGGAGGCTCAGCCAATCTCATTTTACACATGTTGAACTCTGACAGTAAAGGTAATAATTAATGTGGGAAGGAGAGTTGGCTCCTTCAGTTGAGGACCACAATTCCTCAGGGACTTTCTGTGGGCACATCTAACTCGGACCTGGGAATGGCTATTAGTTTCTGCCCCTGGCCCCTGGGGCACCTGTCTAATATAGAGAATGGAGAAGGTCACACAGGCTGGCATTTGAAGAACCAACAGCTGCTGTTGTCAGCTTCCTTGCATTTGTTGCCTGAGGTGACCATTTTAGGTGCGCTAATGCTGGGAAGCAGGACTGGAAACCGCACTTTGACACATCATTCTCTGAACCTGAGTTTCCAGCTGGCATAGAAAATGAAAAAGTCAACCGTTGCAATGTAACTATATAGATTTTTGATGGACTTTCCTAGTTCTGTACATGAAGATAGAGACATGGAGACAAAAGGATGTCATCAAGCTATTTTTTCATGCTTGCATGTTCTACTAGAACTTGAGTTGTTGCACTAAGGATTTTTAACATCTCAGTTTTTCCTGCCCTGCATTATATTCTGAAAACTCTCCACTTTGGCTTGTAGGTTCCCCTGGGTGTCCATTACGGAGACACAGATTAAATCTGTTGGTGTGATCTGCGTACCAGCACAACAGTGAAAGTGCTTGTCTGAAGTGCTCTGGAAGATCCCGTTGTGTTCTCCGGAGTGCCCTTTTTTTCTCCCCAAATGCACCTTCTTCAAAAATAAACATTTTATTTGTCCGCAGGAGAAATCATGTGGTTAGATATACAGTAGTTAATTACAGCAGTCCAAGCTACCAGTTTTATTCTTCACTTCAGGATACAATCCCACAGCAAAGAAGGCATGAAATATAATGTAACTATTAAAGTTGACATTTTTAAAATTCCCTTACAATTGCTGTTGGGGGTTCTTTTTCCACTTGAGGGGAGCTGCTTGTTCAATTTTACAGCCGTGATTTGCACTTAAGACAACCACTTCGTTTAATGAGAAAAATATTTGTATTATCGTAATACATTTACAGAAAAATACCCTTCTGGAGTTATAGGATTATATTGAATATCCCAACACATAATAAATGGACCATCTCCCCATCGTCCCACCTAAGCAATTCCTTCCACACACTCTATCTTACAACTTTATCAGTTTCAGCAATATCCAGAAGCATAATTACCATTTTACCAATGATGTCTGAATGCAATTTTTGGCAGGAGATAAAATATCGTACAACAACGTTAATCATGCCTTGGAAGTCATATCTGGAATAATTAAAAAGCTACTTTCCTGCTTCCAAGTTTAGCCATGCAATAAATCTGAATGCAAAGATCACCTGGCTTTACAATGAGGAAACCTGCTTTATTGGCATTCCTGATTGATAGGATCCCAGGGCCCTTTAATGGGGCCGAGGGATGTGATCTCCTGTCTGAATCCAGCTGGGGTTGCATCTGCAGAAGTGAACAGGGCTTAGGCAAAGAATGATGGGGCCTTTCACAGTCTGTGAATAATTGGAGGGGAGGTGCCGGCAGGCACTGGAAACTCACCAGGAAGAGCCAAAGACTGCCCAAAGACTGCCTGTGCACCCCGCAGGGCCTCCTTGGGGTGCCGTCAGCCCGTGTCAGCTGGCAACCCCCAGGGGGAGGGCCTTCTCTGTGGGAGCGCCCACCCTGTGGAATCAGTTGCCCTTGGAGTTGCAGATGGCCCCTGACCTTCATTCCTTCCGTCGCAACCTGAAGACATGGTTTTTCCAACAGGCCGGCCTGGACTGAGGGGGGGTGGGGTTTTTTTAATTGATTTTTATAGTATATTGATTGTTGAGGGTTTTAGATAATTGTTTGGGATTTTTATTTAATAATTTTTTAATTTTAAATTTTTGTACTGTATGTTTTTTATTGTTGTGAGCCGCCCTGAGTCCTTCAGGAGATAGGGCAGCATATAAATCCAAAAAATCAATCAATCAATCAATCAATCAGGAACAGGGAAGACCAGTGTGAATATTTGGTTCAGAAATCAGTTTAAGGGCAATTGGATCAACTCCAAATTAACCTGAGTTTTTGACCTGAAGCAAAGATTCAGTTCCGTTTATTGAATCAAACCAGGTGCCTCCAAATCAATTCGAATCAGATTAATTCTGATACCCCTGTTATGGACAAATATAAATGTTTGCATCCAAACTGGACCAAATGACATTTGACTAATTTACCTCCTTTATATTGAGCGGCTGAACAAATTGAATTGATGTTCTGAATTCAAGTAATTATTCTGATTGAATTGAATGAACAGTCCCAATGAACTGGATGATGTAAATGGACTTATGCCTGCCAATTTCTTTCAACCACAAAAATATTTTGTTGTGGAAAATGGCAATACTCATTGAAAACCATTGGTCTTTTACAAAAAAAAAAAATTCAAAACCTAGACAGTGAAAAAAGATCATTTGCTTCTTGTCTTTCTCTAGTCAAGGGTAGTCCTATTTCATTTGCTGATACGAAGTGTGGGTGAAGTGAAAGACAGCCATTTCCAAAGTTGTCTTTGTGGGTGCAAGATTTCTGGTCTGAACCCAAACAAGTGGAACTAAAGAAGCCTCTGCAAGGCCTGGAGGATCCGACTGTATTTCCATTTCATATCGGGAGCTGTCCATTCTGAGAGACAAAATATGCGTCCAAAGCATGTGTGAATATCTTTATCCGTTCATAAGATCAAACGGCCCTGAAGCTCACCCCAAGAGATCTCTTCATTGTGTGCATGGGGCCTTCTCCTCCAGGCCTTGATTCTCAGGGCACCCTCCCTTCCCCACCTTGTTCTTCTCTCAGGAAGAAGCAATTCCAAGACCTTCTCTGGGCCTGATTGAGGGGAAGTGACCCCAGAGCCTTTTTGGAGGCAGCCCCTCCTGCCATCTTCTAGGACAGGGGTCTCCAACCTTGGCAACTTTAAGACTTGTGGACTTCAACTCCCAGAGTTCCTCAGCCAGCAAAGTTCTAGGAATCCTGGTCCTCCCCTCTCCTTTGCAAGATGAGTCTTTCTGGCACTCAGAAGCCAATTGCCTTTTTCAAGGTTTTAGGTCCAGAGCCATCGTGCTGAACACAAATTCTGTTTGGACTATGCATTTTTTTAACACTTTAATAGAATCTTACTAGGAAACATGAAATAGACAGGCGCAATACTTTTTAAAGTACACAATATTTATTTTTACAGGTCCTATATAATGTTTTTGAACAGATTTACAGCAGTGCCACTGACCTAAGTGCTGGGTGTCACTATATTTTCCTGTGTTGCTGTTAATCAGGATGATAAAGTGTCGGTAGAAAAATCGAGGCACATTATATATTCAGCTGGAAATTATATTGCACTGAAGTTGGTGTCGGATCCAGAATCCATTAAAACAAACAAACAAAAGAAAAAACACCATGCAAGAAGCAGGTAATTGGCAAGAAAAATGAATCCTCAGCATTTGGTTGCTCTTCAAAAAGCAAGTGCCTGGTTCTCCTTCGGAAGTTTAGATGGGCATAAATATTTCACTTTAATTCTTTAGAATTCATTGACTGTTGAATCGCACTTATGATTCACGATGATGGATGCTTCTTATAGCTGGGGCAGTATTATTTTTAATTACAGCGGCTGCAATGCTGCACGTAGTCAGGCATAAAAAGTCCATTCAAATCAATTGCAATTTGCAGTTTATTAGCTTTATTGGGTTACTGTACAATGCTTAACGCAACACATTATTTCACGACAGAGGTCTTTAAATAATAGTTTTAATATCCTGCCTCGTTTGTAGGAAACACTCTTTGTAATTAAACCCTATTTTTTCTACTTTTGCATAGTCTCCCATTTCCTTGTTTTAAATATTCCTGCAATTGCTGCAGCAAGCATGAATTTTAAGTATCTTCTCAGGAATTGTTTTGGACTCACTCACATAATTGTGATGGGTGGGTTGGATTTCTTCTATAAATGACTTGGATTCAGCTGATTCCAAAAAACGTGGGATGATTAATATTTGCAAACCATTCTGCAACATACACAGACTGCCAGCCATTACTATTCCTGTTTTATACACTAGAAAAGGAAGCTTTTTCCCTCCCCCCCTTTCTATCCTTCTTTCTTTCCTTCCTTCCCTCCTTGAATTTAGAGGATGGAGTTACATGTCATTATTTCTTAATTTAAAGTATTCTTATTCTGTTTTTCTAAAAATATTTATTTTTAACCCTACATTTATTTATGATACGGCTGCCCATCTTAAGGGAGTCCAGGTAGCTCACAACCGTAGACTAAGGTTTGCACTAAAGTTCACACTAATGATCTTTAAAACAGGGGTTGCCTACCTTTTGGACCTCAGGGACCACCAAACTCATAATTTTAAATCCTGCAGACCACTAATATGAATTTTCACTGACGGTGGCTTGCTGACGTTTCCCAGGGCCTCTGCAGAATGCAGAGATACAGTCTCCAACTCCGGGAGGATACAGGATACAGTCTCCAACTCCGTTCTCAGGTGTGGGGGGTGGGGGGGAGAGAGAGACTTTTGGCTTCATGCAAGAATAGCAGCAGAAGCAGCAGAAGTCTTTCTTTCTCTCCCCCAAACTCCACCAGAAATGAGTCTTTGTGAGACTTGTCATGCCGGCGCAGCCTCTTGGAGCAGGATGCCTTGCAGGGTCCCAAAGACTCATTTCTGGTGGAGTTTGGGGGAGAGAAAGAAAGACTTTTGCTGCTTTCCTTGCATGCAGCCAAAAGCAAAAGAAGAAAAAAGCAGAAAGAAGCAACCTGGTGGCCAGGCGAGGCATGTGGGGCGAATGGGGCGAGTCCCCCCCCGCCCTTTTTCCCCTCCCCTCACTACCTTGTGTTGTTTGCAATGCAAGTGACGCAAGCCTTGTGTTCCCACGGGCCATGTGGGCAGCCCAGCCTTGTGTTCCCACACAGCCTGGATTAATTGCTTTGGGGGTGACATTTCTCTGCGGACCACCAAAATTTTCCCATGCACCACCAGTGGTCCTCAGCCCACTGGTTGGCAACCACTGATTTAAAAGATCTCCTCAAGTTAAGCAAGAGAGCAGAAACCAACTAAAGCCCATAAAATGAAGTAGAAGAGAATGAAACTGCTTGTGGAAGGAGAAACGCTGGGGTTCACTCTAAAGATTTTAATATCATGCAAGGTGAGTTGGTAATTTTCCAGGGATTGTCCTGGATTTGCAATGTGGATGAAATCTCCTTTATTCTTCCCAAATTCAGCTCCTGCCCAGATCTGAGCTGGAGAGCTGAGGGACCAAATGTTCTCCCTCAGCCATCTTCCTTCCCAGTTCTCCTTCAAATTACGGAAAGCTTCCATGAAATTCTCCTGGGTGGCAGAAAGTGGGGCCTGAGGATATCCCCCTTCTCCCTCTACTCTCCTCCCTCAAGTGGGTCACCAAGGCCTTGGCTTAGGGAACACTTCCATTGGGGTCTTTCCCAATTGCAAAGGGAGAGGAGGAGGAGAAGCAAGAGGCGGCCACTGCAGCAACAGTGGCCAGCACAAAATGCCACCAAGGAAGTTCTCAAGCACTCTGAGAATCTGACAGAAAAACAAAAACTTTCCCAGGCTCTTGGTCTCTGCAATTCCACCTGGAATCCACACTGTATATCGGACATTAACACAATTGAGCCCGTGGTGGGATTCAAAAAATTTTTTTACTACTGGTTCTGTGGGCATGGCGTGGCTTGGTGGGCATGGCTTGGTGAGGGTGGCAGGGGAAGGATACTGCAAAATCCCCATTCCCTCCCCACCCCACTAACCCGCTTTCCAGTTCCATTCTCCTGTGCAGGGCAACAAAAGAAGACCCAGCCAATCAGCTGGGACTCGAGAAGCAGGGAATAGAAGCGGGGTGGGGCCAATCAGAGGTGGTATTCTGAACAACTCAAAATTTCTGCTACCAGTTCTCCAGAACTGGTCAGAACCTGCTGAATACCACCTCTGAATTGAGTGGGTTCAGATGTATTTCTCGAGAAAAGTTCTCCACTCCTCCACTCACAATAGAATTCCCTATGCCTCTAGGCTTGAAATTTTGGGCCTGGACAATCTGGAAATGTGCCGCCTGTGGTCCGATCTAAGCATAGTACACAAAATTGTCTGCTATAATGTCTTGCCTGTCAATGACTTCTTCAGCTTCAGTCACAGTAATACACGGGCAAACAACCGATACAAACTCAAGGTAAACCACTCCAAACTCAATTGCGGAAAATATGACTTCAGCAACAGAGTGGTCAACACCTGGAATGCCCTACCCAACTCCATTGTTACAGCCTCAGCCCCTCACAGCTTCAACCTCAAACTGTCTACCGTGGACCTCACCTCATTCCTAAGAGGTCCTTAAAGGGGGCATGCATAAGCCCACCAGTGTGCCTACCATCCCTGTCTTCCCATTTATCTGTATTTACTTCCTTTGTTCTTGTTCATGTTCATACCTATATCTGTTATCTTGTACATGTTTGACAAACTAACAAATAAATAAATAAAATTCTGCCCTCCCCAAGAAGGTGCATAAATATCTACTGTAGGCTTGCTTGGTAACATAAGAGAAAAGTGGTGAATCCGCATCACCCAATTCTCTGGCTAAAAACATCTACATGAAACCGCTGGGTGAGATCATCCGTGGTTTTGGGGTGAAATATCATCAATATGCTGATGATACCCAACTCTTCATCTCCACCCCTAACCAACCCAGTGACGCCCTCAACGTGATATCTCGGTGTCTGGAGGCGGTACAGGCCTGGATGGGGAGAAACAGGCTTTGACTGAACCCGGCTAAGACCGAGTGGCTGTACGTACCAGCATCTCGAATAGTCCAGGAGATTCCATCACTAACTGTGGGGGGAGAGGTGTTACCCCCTATAGAAAAAACACGCAACTTAGGTGTCCTTCTGGATGTGCAACTCAACCTAGAAGAACAGGTGGGGACCGTGACCAGAGGGGCATTCACCCAGATCCGTCTGGTGCGCCAGCTGCGCCCCTACCTGGACTGAGATGCCCTACGTACAGTCACTCATGCACTCGTTATCTTTAGTCTAGACTACTGTAATGCTCTCTACATGGGGTTGCCCTTGAGGTCCATTCGGAGGCTTCAACTGGTCCAGAATGCGGTGGCGCGGGTTGTGATGGGAGGCTCCTGATACTCCCATATTACACCCCTCCTGCGCGAGCTACACTGGTTACTGGTTGCCCTCTGAGTGAGATTCAAGGTGCTGGCACTGACCTTCATGGCATTGGACCAGGATACCTGCAGGAGACCCTATTGCCAATAACAATCTCCCAACGTTCCTTGCGCTCCCATAGAGAGGGCCTTTTCCATGTACCATCAACACAACAACGTCGTCTAGCTGTCCCCAGGAGTAGGACCTTCTCAGTGGGAGCACCCACCCTATGGAATCAACTCCCACTGGGGCTCCGGATGGCCCCTGACCTCCGCTCCTTCCGCCATGAGTTAAAAACCTGGCTATTCCAACTAGCCTACCCGGACTGAGGGAGAACGGGAAAGGGTTCTGAACATATCCTAAATTATCCTAATCAGTAGTGAGACCTTGACTCATCAATTTATCTGATTGTGTTAAATCCTATTTAATTGTAAGCCACCCTGAGTCCCTCAGGAGATAGGGCGGCATATAAATCAAATAAATAAATAAATAAATAAATAAATAAATAAATAAATAAATAAAGCAAAAGGACAAGATGGATCTGCAAGGAAGAGGCAGAGCAGGAGGGGAACTTAACCTGCTAAGCAAGAAGCTCCTGCTAATATTTTAATCATTTACAGTGTGGAGCTTGAATCATATTATTGATCTGAGAAAGTCGCCTTTTTTCATGCTTGCTATTAAAAACTCATTAGAAAGATGCCACATAGATCCAGTGAGAATCAACACATCTAGCTGTAAAACTAATGATATATTCCATTATAGGAGATAGGCTACAAAATGCTGCTATTGAATTACACTCACAAAATAGAAAATGAGCTAGAAAAATATCCCTCTAGGAAATAACTCGTCATGACTGAGCAGTTTCCTGTTTATATTTTAGATCAATCATTTCACCCGGGTCTGATGTAGAAGGCTGCATGGGAAAACCAAGGAATTTCTCATTCTCAGCCGAGATGGCAGAAGAACCTTTTTTAAAATGACGAACACTTCTCAAGAAATGGGTAGGTTTGCATTATGCTGCCTAATGGCCTGGAAAGATTACAATAGCAGAGATATTTTCCTCTAGATGAGTCCAGTTGGGTTACCGTCGCTGCGGTATTAGCTTTGCTAAAATCCCATCCGATCAGCCAGCTCAGCATCAGTTCCAACTATGGGTTTCTCTCAACAGCTTCAAAGAGCTCCCTTAAAAACAGGATAGGATGCATTGGGGGGCCTGAATTGAAAACATTGGCTGAGCCCTCCAGTGGCTGCTGTCAAGGCAGGGATGGCAATGGGAAGCCTCTTTCTCAGTTTGATCTCCAGTTTTGGAGCCAGTTCAGGCATCGGATTGAGAACCGTTTTTGAAGAAAGTGCTTATTGTCAGCCAATTTCACACTCATTTCAAGAAAATTCCTGCGAAAGGGGCCCTACAAAGCTCCAGAAAGATGGACCTGGTGAGCAGCGGAAATAGACATCAGCCTTAATAGAAGATGAGCAACAAGAAAAATAATGTTGACTTGGTCAATCCACCTACATATATATTGGGTCTCCCATCCGATTCCTTCTGTGCAAACACTGCGCTGACAATATTTACAAATCTTTCCGTGCAAATCCTTCCTGACAAACCTTTAATAAGTATTTTTGTCACATACCAGCTTCTTTGCTAGCAAAATAATGCATTCAAAAATATCTATGGGATATCTCAATTAGCCTGTCTTCTTGGCCCGGAGATGAATTGGATCTCATGGCAAGAATGCACTAAATCAGATCCCAGACGTCTGTTCAAAAGAAGGAACACCTGTCATTTGGTACAAGTGATTTCAATCAACACCCGATCAAAACGATTGCTTCCATCTTCAGAATGAAGCCCTTTTTTCCCCCTTAAGATAAATCCGTTGTGCTCCTTTATGAACTATCTGCACCATTTACAATCCATCAAAAGATATTTTAATAACAGCATGACAGCACTTTCAATCAGTCAAATGGGGCTGTTTTCCCAGTAATTGCATTTTTGCAACCCAGTTGTTTGCTTGCTTTTCATTTATTTTATTTTATTTCAATCAGTATTATGGATTCCTTGAACCGAGAATTGATTCTAAAATTGAACTTCCCAATGAATTTATTCCAAACTTCATATTTAATGCCTTGGAAGCTTTTGTGCTTTGCAAAGCAGGATGTCTCCTGCCCCTGAACACAACACCAGCTCTGGCACCAGCTGATGCTTCTGAATGCTCTCCAATGTCTCATCCTTGGCTGGCTTCCTCCAGCTGCTGGGGTCCCAGAAAGCTTCTGCAAACCTGGAAAGAGGCTTCTACAATATGCCCCTGCCCAGGACCCATCTGGCTGCAGGGAAGCTACAAAGCCACAGAAATTAAAGTTCTCCACATCCACTCAAATCAAAGCTGCCTCACTTACTCAGACCTCATCTGTTCACTTTCTCAAGAGATGTGTAGGGTAAAGATATGGGGGCCTTGCCTGTTTTCTACCATTCTTGCCTTTTATTTTTAAATCTTCCTCTTAAAAAGTGTTTATAAGAGGGTCGTGGGGACTCTAATTTGTCAACTTTCAATTTCCAAACATTAGGCACGCTCAAAAGCTGTGACATGCCTTGGGGACTGTAAAGATATTTTGGTTACGTTAATATAATTTAGATACGCTTGGTAAATAACTGCATACATATCATAGCTTTTCAGACCAGCAATTCCCCAGCGAACAATTCACACCAGCAATTCCCCAGTACCATCAAAGAAGAACATTATTCTGTGTGCAGTGGAACTGGGTGGAAGATATCTTCTATCATTTCACGCTAGAGAAACAGAAAAACCTGCTCAAGTGATGGCAGATAATCTGGTCTATTTCACAAAGAAGAAAGGCATTGACAAAAGCTTGAAGGCCTTTAAGGAGAAGATTCTACAAATGTTAATACTGTCTGTGAAGGTGGTGCCATGCACTGAGTAGAGGTCACGCCAGAGCATCCACTCTGCTGGAGCTGATTGCAAATTGACTGCAGTGGAAATAAAGAAGTTCACTGATGAACCAATGCAAGTGGAACAGAAGTTGTCTTCAGAAGTTGTGGGTGCTTCATCACTGGATGTTTTTAAGAAGATTCTGGATAATCACTTGTCTGAAATGGTATAGGATCTCCTGCTTGAGCAGGGGGCTGGACTAGAAGACCTCCAAGGTCCCTTCCAGCTCTGACCTGATTGATTGAAGTACCACAGTGGCCCTGTCACACCCAATCAATAGAGAGATGTGTGAAACAGGTCGCAGAGGCAGCAAGCAGAGGGTAGACACATGAGAAACGTCATATCAGAGGCCAAGAAGCAAGTCAGCGGCTGATGTCGAAGAACGAATCAAAACAAGACTTGATGAAACTTGCTTGAATGGTCTTGTAACTCAGATAATTACTTTCTGGTGTTAGTTTATGACCGCCTGGATTATTTTTTTTTTGCTTAGCTAGATAAGATTCATGCAGAAAAGAACCCTTTAATTTATGTAGTCCAGGGTGCGATTTTGACAAGGTAAAGTTAACAGTATTTGCGGGGTATATGATCAGACGCGGATTTACCATTCCAAGCTAAATGTTGTGCAACTGCAAAAATAACAGCAGATTTGAATTCTTGGTGTAAAAACACATATTTTTAGAAGCCCCTCACTAAAAAATATTGCAAAAATTCATTTTCACCCCATTAAATGACACACCTGTTCCAGTCCAAAGAGTCTATGAAAAGTTTCCCTGGGTTGCAGTTTCCTTCGCCTTCATACTTTGGCCTTCCTGTCCCACCTCTCTTCTAGGTGTTTTTTGCATTAAATCCAAAGCTCAACTTTTATAGTTGGAGGGTGGGGTCTCCTCTTCCTCTACAAGGCTCAAGCTCCTCAGACCCTCTAACAGCCCCTCCACAGGCCCAATTTCAACCCCCGCCCCTTTTGCTGCCTGGGTGCTGAGGGTGCTGCCTGGCAGAATCAACTGCAGCATTTTGCTCAGTTGTTAGATGCTAAAGCCAAAGCCTTGCAAATGTCCACAAATATATGAATTTCCTGCAACACTTTACAGCAGATGACAGCATCGGGGCTGTTATTTCCTCCTCTGCTAAATAGGCATCTATTATTGTCAATTAAAGAGGCTATTTTAAGCTAGAGACACAGTCCGCTACAAGATGGAAGAAAAATGGGGAGAATTAAATGGGATTGCTGGGGAGTTTTCTAACATGCTCAGCATTCCTTCTGCAGCTCCCGAACATGGCCTGTTCTTCTGGGAGACTTTCAGCAAAGCCGTTACTGGTTTATTTATTTCACTTTGACTTGATTTCTGGTCCTCATCCGCACAGTTAACCACCAGCAATATCACCTATCAAAAGCTCCCCTCCCTCAAAGTCATAGAAGGATTACCCACCCATCAATTCAACCTAATATAGTATCAAAGTCATACAAAAAAGAAGACACACAAGAGCAGGTGTCTTCCAAAGTCCAAGCCTACCATCACCTCCTGCCCTCCGTGTAACACCTGGAGTTTTCCCTGTTCCCCTGCGGGTTGACCAGTGGTCGCAAATGCTCACTTCAGGGTCCCGTCAGGTGTGTAGACGGGATCTGGAGTTTCTTCCTCCAGGCCTTGAAGTGGGGAGAAGATGGCCTTTCAGATAATCTCCTCTGGATCCAGGTAGGACCATAAAGGTTGTTAGACTGGTTGCATCCCACCACTGCTATCAAATAACTTTTAGATCTATAGATCTCTGAAGCTTTATCAAAATACGTTTTTTATATTTTCGTAAAAGATCTATATATGATACGAATCATAACTGTTAAGCAGAACCCTTAAAAGAATTGCTTTTTCAGAGGTAAATATTTGTGGTTTGTTAATCTTAGGTGGTTTTTGACTGGCTGGATCATCAAAACATAAGTCAATGGGAATGCTTAGGAATGTGAGGAGGAGGCACAGGAGGAGGATTGACTGGCGAGTTTTAAGCTCTCATTAACTATGTTTTGACTTTTAGAGCAGCAAATCTCTTCTCTAATTGTGGAAATGGGATTCAGAGAAGGCCAGCAGTGCAGAATACAGCCTGATGCTCTTTTGTCTGCCACTGGCCTATGCTGGGAGAGGGTGATTTGGGGGGGGGGGAGTGGAGGGTCCCCCCTTGAGTTTGAAGCTGCCCTGTTCATCGTCAGATGAGAAAGAGGCTTCCTGGTGTCACATAATACCGAATTTAGAAGACCATGAGACAAATTGGATAGACTATGAAGAAGATGAGGACTGTAGACTGTCTTCTTCAGGAAGGCAAATGTGTCTTCTCTTCAAAGCAGAGCTGAAGGGCTTGGTCACTTGGGTAATTTTCTCTTCGTTCTTAGGTTGTTTCTCTCTCTGGATCAGGGGTCTCCAACCTTGGCAACTTTAAGCTGGCTGGGCAATTCTGGGAGTTGAAGTCCACCAGGCTTAAAGTTGCCAAGGTTGGAGACCCCTACTCTGGATGATTTATGGTGCCCTTTATCAACTCCATTCCTGGCTGTGATGCCTCCTGTCTTGAGGGCATCTTAACTTTAAGCCTGGTGGATTCCCAGCAAAGCTGGCTGGGGAATTCTGGGAGTTGAAGTCCACCAGGCTTAAAGTTGCCAAGGTTGGAGATCCCTGCGCTAGCTGACCCCCCTCCACCCTCAAGGAGGAGAAACAAAAGGGAGTTTTGGAGGAGAAACCTCTGGGAGTTGAAGTCCTCCAGGCTTAACGCTGCCAAGGTTGGAGGCCCCTGCCTTTAAAGGATGTCACAGCACCTTGAATCTCACCTGGGAGCCAACCACAGTCCCACGCAGCTCTGGGAGCACTTGAGTGTATCAGAATGCACCAACTAACTCTGTGAGCTGCCACGTCTTGCACCAGGCTGGAGCTTCTGAGGGCTTCCCAAGGTCGGGAACCTTTCACACGGAGGTGGCAGGGCCCACAAACAGGAGCGGGGGGGGGGAGAGGACGCAAGAGAGGTTCGGGACCCTTAAGGAAAGAGACAGAGAGACAGAAGGCAGAGGTGGGCCGGCTTCTGCCCTCCCTACCCGCCAGGGATACCAAGAGGACCCTGGGCTTCCCCCGCCGGCTCAGGCGCCGAGCCCCGCAGACTTATCCACCCATCCCTCGCTTGGCCCTAGTCCGCCTGTCCGACCTGCAAGGAGGCGGCGAGGCGGACCCGGCGCCGGCGCGAGGGCGGCTGTCCCGCTCGGGCCGCGGGGCCCGGTTGCCTGGCAACCGAGCGGCGACATGGCGACCAGGGCAGCGGCGGCGGCGCCTGACCGAGAGCGGGGGAGCGTCGCGTCAGTGGTGCAGGTACGAGCCCCGCTTCCCGGGCAGTCTCCGGGTGAGGGGACGGCGCCACAAGGCTCGGAGGCTCGAAGGCAGCCGGGCAGAGCCGCCGCTCTCCTCGTCCGGGGTGTTTCCCGCAGGCCTCCTGCAAAAGCGCCGGGCTGGGGTTGTGGAGTGGGGAGGGTTGCTGGCGGGGTCGCCGGGCAGGAGAAATGGCCTGGCTGAAGAAGAAAGCAACGGAGGAGCAGCTGCACAAGAGATCCGGGTCTGGTTGGACTTGAGCAGCCTTGCAGTGTGGCAACGACAGGCTCCTGCGAAGCTGGCATTGTGGCAGTGGCCTAAAAGGGCATATAGGCTCCTGCCCTTTGACCCCCTCCTACTTCATGTCTTCTGTGGCCTTTTTGAGGGCAGCCAGTCTTCCCGTGGCTGCCCTGGACCTTGGCTCCATGTCCTTTGGCCAATTGGGCTGCCCACAGGTTTGGGTGGGATGGACGGATGATGGATGGATCAATTGGTTGATTGATAAATAAATTAATAAACAAACAAACAAACAAATAAATAAATTCCTACTGCAAAACCACATCCCTGTTTTGATTCTGATATGTTGAGAGGCATGGATAGAATTTTCCTAAAAGTTACCAAAAATGATACCAAAACTACAATAACGGAATGCTTGCCTTTTTGTAATTTGGGGGCTTTTTGTCGTTTTTCCAGTACACCTTTCCATCCCCATTTGCTGATTGCAGGAGGAACAACAACTGTTGCCAAAGGTCTATGGAGGCCTGCAGGGTGTGTTTCAGATTTGCTCAAGGGCCAGTGATGAGGTAGCAAAAATAAGAATTTTTGCTTTGCTGCATTGAATTGTCTTTTTAAAAAAACCATTTGCAAATGCAAGGCCAATTAATTCTGCTCTTATCTGTCTGTTCCTGCTCCTGTTGTAAATCAGCTAAATTGGTGTGGACAGTTGCCATTGTTTTTCTTTATGCACTAATTTTTTAAAAAATCCTTGCGGTTGAATGTACGGCTTATATGTGGGTACTATTGTTCTGTAATTCATTGTTTCGCTCTGTAGGATGATGACAAAATTAATAGAGATGAAGAAGAAATGGCTTGGAAATTTCTATCACTTGCTGAGATTAGCATTATGTTGGAACAGGATATCGCAGGAGTTGAGAAGTAAGTTTGATTGGGACATCGACAGGGCGTGCCCTTGCCATCCTCTGTCGAGACAGCAGCCAATTGGTTTTCAGAGGGAGTGTGTCCCTGTGACTTGGGCTCTTGGGGTGTGTGTTCTTCCCTTTTAAAGAGAAATGGAGCTTCTGTGGGTGTCATTCTTCACTCCAGGGACAAAGTCACATTCCTCAACATGCCACAGATTGTGGCCTCCCCAACTGTTTCCAAGTCAGTCTCAGAAGCCCAGCTCGTAGTTGGGGGTCTTGAGAGGAGACCACCATGTGATCCCATCTAACAGGGTCTCAACCTTTAAGCCTGGAGGACTTCAACTCTCAGAATTCTGGGAGTTGAAGTCCTCCAGGCTTAAACTTGCCAAGGTTGGAGACCCCTGATCTAAATGATCCTCAGGAGGAGCAATACAAACAAGGCCTCTTTTATTTGCACCGTCTAATCTTCCAAATATTTTCTTGGTCAGTCAACTCATAATAAAATGTGAATCAGTTTTAATTTTAAATCCAGTGAAACAAATTTTACATTTTTAAGACTTGCGACCATTTATCAGATGTCCAAGTTCTCTAATCCATAAGCTGTGAATGTCATTAGTATCGTTTTTTAAAATATCATTTAGTTTTTAGTACAAATACAATGCAGATTTAGTTTTAGACATTGACTCTGCCTAGCTGTGGTATTAAAATATTTTCAAAAATGTCACATTCCTGTTTGTACGTAAGTCAGAAAATCCATGTGGGGAAATCTGGTCCTCCAGAAGCAGCTTAAACTTAAATGGTAAAGTTTCTGGCACTGGTTTTGGTCCAAGCTTTTGGAGACCCATCGATTTCTGCTCATTCCTGGGTTTGCAAAATTTGCCCCGTTGAAAGTAAATTGGCACAATTACACAGACAGGTGTACTTTTGTGTTCTGATATTTTTCAACTACAGGAGTTTGGAAGAGTTTCTGAATCTGAAGCATCGATTGACATCTTTGACAGAAGCTGCGTTACTGGATTATTATGTCTCTGGATTTTGGTGGGCCAAAGGATTAGAGTTCTCATCTGTGCAGATTGGAGGATTCCTGACTCTCCTCAATTTATTGCTGGATAATCTGGAGAGTAAGTTCAGCCACATCCTATGAGCGTACCCATTCTCCATTGGATTACTGTATATAAGAATATTAGGGGCCATTATTTGGGAATGTCCCTGGCCTCCACAAAATTGTGATTTTACCCTGAATTCACTAGTTGCTGTTATTGAAAGGATAATATGTTTATTTATTCCTTGCATTTGTACACCATTTTCTATGCCAAAACACTTCAAAGCTGTTTATGGCAACAAACTCTAGAAATAGATTGTGGCTCTTGGGCTCCATGTGATTTTTCCCTGTCATGGGGTGCATGGTGGAAGTTCCTACCCGCCTTCCCTTTTTGTATTTGTAACAGTGGGAGTGATCTGTTATCTATTATTGAATAGATAATAGGCCTGTCCTCAAAGCCAGCCTCCATCAGTGCCCCACCCCCGGGAAGTGAGGGGTTTAAATATGAGCCTTTTGAGTCTTCAGAAGTTGCTCACATCTACACCAAGTAATGACTTAATACCTGGACCTGGCCACAAATATGGTTTGATTAGACCTGGCATTCCACAACATGGACCCAATTAACTTGGATTTGCAAACCACAGTTAGTGCTGGCCTTAATTTGCTCTTGGATCTTAAATTATCTTGCCACAAAAATACCAGAAGAAGAGAGATGGATCTAACCAGGTTGCTACTGAGATATTTCAGAGCTCAAACAGATACCGATTCTTAACAGAGGTTAGTTCAGTCCATGGAGCCATGCAGCTTCTGAAGCCATGGAGCACCCTCCCTGGACACCCTCGCCTGCCCAGGAGAGCAATACCTACCCATCAGCAAGTGCTCTGTTTGCACTCATGCTTGGCAAATGCCAGGCATGTTGATTTCTCCCCTGGGATTCGAGCAAAAACAAAGCCAGAATTGCATGACAAGAATCAGCCAAGCCTTTTGACAAAGGCAGCTTGGCATCACTTTATAGTGAAAACAATATTTCTCCTAGAAGAGAGAGTTGTCTAACCTATGAAGAAATTTGTGACAAGGGACTTTGGCACTTGAACTGAAAACTCTCTAGCATTTCAGGGTTTATTTGGAGTGTTTATCTTTTGCAGAAAAGCCCATCTGGAACCATGGATGGAAAATCTGGTGCGTGTTTTCCAAAAAGGGTTATATTACAGTCTACATTAGCTATATTTTAAAAGTGACATTTGTATAACTTTGTTAATATATGAATCTCAGCCTTATCTGTAATGTAATGGAAAGTGTCAGAGCATCTGCAACAGCAAGAAGGGAAAGGGTGTTGTGGCTCTATCGTGTTGCATCCTCTAATTTATCTGACAAACCAGGAGGGATTAAAATATCTTTCGGTAGATGCTGAAACGCTTAAGATTCAAAGAAGACCACTGTATGCCCATTAGATAAAGAACTTGGAGCATCTCTGGTTGTGCACATCTGCTTTCTATCCTGAGAATTTACTTTAAAATTGATTTACTAAAACATCATCTTACATCGCCATTGTATATATCCATGTAAACTGAATGGACAAATCCAAGCAATTAAAAATTGGCTTCTCAACTCTTGGCTGAGGTCAGGCTGCTGCGTTAGATCTAACATCTCCCGACCTACTTGGAGATGGGCCAGGGCAGGCCAGCCCCCTTCACCCCACAGCCTGTGTGGAGGATAACTGATCTTTCTGATGGGCAGGAAAAAAGGGGCTCCTTTCACACCCTTTGCCACCAAAGCCTGCCTGCCTGACCCTCCAACTGGGCCACCACAACAGATAGACTATCGTGAGAACATTCGGCATCCAGAGCATCTCACCTATGGAGATACCAAGGACTGAGAAGTTCTATGAAGTTCTCTGGAAGGATGTCCAGTCAAAGATTAAATGTCCTCTGTGTAGACTTGTCCCCATCGTAGAATCTTAGGAGTTGGAAGAAGTCTTGGAAGTTCTCTAGTCCATCCCACTCCCTAGTGCAGGGACACTCAGATCAACCCAGACAAACGGTGGTTCAGTGGTTTCTTGGAAACTGTTTTGAGTCCAGTAACGTTTTGACTTCTAGGGGCCTGCGTGGTTTCAGTGGAATTGTCATGCTGAGTCCACCAGCACAATCTTCACCAGTGAGGAAATGCAGAGCTTAAATCAGTTCAGAGTTAGCGGACAGGCAGTTAGTTCAGAGGCAGGGCAAGTCATACACCACTTGGCCAGCATAGTCCCTCCAGTTTTCTCCAGAAAATAACCCTCTCCCGGTTCCAGCTTTGCCCAGATCTGCTCCTCCTTTTCCCAGGAGCTGATTTCCTCCTTGGAGCCTCAGTTGGGGAAAACACAGACTTGGGGGTAACCATAGGAATGTCCCAGCTGTTGTGATTGTTACTATCTCAGGAACCTTTGGTCAGAACATCAGCATGCTTGGGAGCATTTCTCTGATAAGCCATACCCTCCTCTATCACTTTATGTGTGCAAAGCCTTTTCTTCAATATGCGTGTGCTGGTTAGACAGTATACAGTTAGTTTAGGAATGAGAGCTACCCCCTTAAAGGGAATGCTTCATGGGAAACGTAGTTAATACCTCATGGAAGATGTAGTTCATGTCACGTGGTCACATCTGTAATCCTGATTGGTCACTGACTTGATCTCTGGTTGGGCTGGGGGAGTTTTTTGGGCATTCTTACCTGGACCCAGCATCAAACAGGAGATTTCCTTTGCTATAACACTAATGAGACGAAGATAACTATCTTTTCACACTATTGAGGCAACTATAGAGGCAAAGATTGGATGTTAGATGAATCTCAGCATAAGCATTACATTTTCACATGATCCAGATGTATGGAAGCCAATGCCTGAGTGGAGGCTTATCTTCGGAGTGGGTTTGCTGGAGTCAGGAGAACTCTTTGCTTATCGCAGCCACATTTTTTTTTAATTACATTTATATGCCGCCCTTCTCCGGAGACTCAGGGCAGCTTACAATTTTTGGGATACAACCCAGTGTGCTCAGCAATAGCCTTCCTTCCATTGTATATGCCTGCTTATTCCTAAGCGGCATTTTTACAAGGTCAGCTAATTGCCCCCAACAATCTTGGGTCCTCAATTTACCTACCCCGAGAGGATGGAAGGCTGAGTCAACCTTGAGCCTGGTGGGATTCGAGCCTACAGCAGTTGTAGGCAGCTGGAACTTAAGTGCAGGCAATTAACAGCCTGAGCCACCAAGGCCCTTAACATTGAACCACAGATGCTCACCCGTCTTTCCCTTTGCATTGCAGCCTATCACATGAGCCTGGAAGAGAACATCCAGGAACTAGCCAGCGCCATGGCTGGCATCGGGCTGAGCAATTCAGAGATAAGCGGTGGGTTTGAGTT
This sequence comes from Naja naja, assembly GCA_009733165.1. NCBI lineage: Eukaryota > Metazoa > Chordata > Lepidosauria > Squamata > Elapidae > Naja > Naja naja. The sequence continues at coordinate 84,620,833 of CM019151.1, read as the reverse complement.
CTTCACCATCGATCAAGCCAAAGCCATCATCAATTACGTGAAGAGCAGGTAGGACTTCCTCATCCTTCAGCACTGCTAGGGGGAGGTGGCCATTCAGTACTTGTTGGGCTGTGAAGTTGGTGAAGGGTCCCTTGGGTTGTTTTCATGATTAGTCAGGTTTGGGTTCCGACTGTTGCTGCCACTTTGAACCCCCAAGGAATTAACACTAACAAAAGAAAAATGGATGATTGGTTGCTAAGCTGATGGCACTAATTTTTGTAATATGAAACTCAGACAGCCTTCACTGGGTAATGGATTAATTAGTCAATTAATCATTAGGTTTTAATAAATTGAACAAGTGATTAAATGTTCATATGCCTTACCCTAACATTTCTCATGCAAACATAACACCTTCTAGCAAGATATTTTGAGGGAGCCCATTTGGGTTTATACTGTGAAACCAACGCCTTTAATGTTTGTCTAGAGAAGGAAGAAAGTTCCCTTTTGTTTCTCCTCCTTGAGGGTGGGGAGGGGTGTCAGCTGGCTGGGGAATTCTGGGAGTTTTTTAAAATTACATTTATATGCCCCCCTTCTCCAAAGACTCAGGGCAGCTTACAATTTTTGGGATACTACCCAATGCACTCAGCAATAGCCTTCATTCCACTGTATATGCCTGCTTATTACTAAGCGGCATTGTTACAAAGTCAGCTTATTGCCCCCAACAATCTTGGGTCCTCAAGTTACCTACTCCGAGAGGATGGAAGGCTGAGTCAACCTTGAGCCTGGTGGGATTCGAGCCTGCACTAATTGCAGGCAGCTGGAACTAAGTGAATCTAAGTGCTAGGCATTTAACAGCCTGCACCACCAAGGCTCTTTAAAGTCCACCAGGCTTAAAGTTGCCAAGGTTGGAGAGCCCTGCCTTTAAAGGATGCCACAACACCTTGAATCTCACCTGGAAGCCAAGCACAGTCCCACGCAGCTCTGGGAGCACTTGAGTGTATCAGGAATGAATGTACACTTGAGTGTGTCAGGTAGAACCTTAAAGCAGGGATCTCCAACCTTGCAACTTTAAGCCTGGAGGACTTCAACTCCCAGAAGTCCTCCAGGCTTATAGTTGCCAAGGTTGGAGAGCCCTGAGCTAGATGGCCCGAATTGGATGCTTCCTGGAAGACCCCAACAGAAGTGAAAGGCCCTTCCCTGCCCTTTGCCTTTGACAAGTGGAAATGTTTATTGGCTTTTAAATAGCAGAAGAAGCCTAGATCTCTGGAATTTTCAGCCCATTTTCAGAGCAGAAGCCAATTTCAGAAAATGAAATGAAGAAGAATCTGCTTCCCAACCTCTGGGAGCTTTGAAAATGGAGAGGGCATTTCAGCTTGCTTGGCTGCTTCTTCTGCTCTTAGCGCAGGTCTTTGCTTTTGCAGAAATAGCCAAATTCCTCGAAAGGGAGATTTCTTGATCTGTTTCCAGTTGGGGGGGTTTTCCCCCTCCCCCAAGAATATTCAGAATCTCTTCCTCCCTTTAATTTTGGTGGAGATTTTTTTTTGTTTTGCAAGGAAAAGAGAGAGAAATACCCTGTTCCCAGGGCAGGTGATTGGTAACTGTCCTTCTCCCCTCCCACTTCCCCCCATCTGGTTCCCATTGTATCAGCTGCACCAACCCCAACACCAGCTTCTTTGATGACATTTTCCTACAGAAAACAATCAAAAGGAGGGATGTCTGTCTGCATTTATCGCTTTCAGATGCTTACATGGCTGTCGTGAAAAGGCCTGCCTTGTTGTTTCGTTCACATCTGTAATCCTTTGTCATGTTATGCCCAAAGTCTCTCCCTCAATAGCAGCCAGAATGCATGTCAAGTGGATTCCATGTCTGACAAAAAGGGAAAATCTGTTCAGACCAGGAGAAACCTATGTGTTGCCCAAGCTGTTCTGACATAGCCTTCCCCATCAGCACGAAGCTGACTTCTCATCCCGATAAACCCCTTTTAGTTAGTTTACAGTGAATTCCTCTCAAGCAAAGTCCCAGTCAACAGTCTTTCAAGATATTTCACAATTACCGACTTTATCAGGCTTATAGAATTGCCAGGACGATATCTTTACTTTACTTTACTTTACTTTATTTTACTTTACTTTACTTTACTTTACTTTACTTTACTTTACTTTACTTTACTTTGCTTTGCTTTGCTTTGCTTTGCTTTGCTTTATTGGGATTTCTATGCTGCCCTATCTCCCGAGGGACTCAGGGCGGCTCACAACAGTAAAAAACAGAAATACAAAATTTAAAAAACTATTAAATCGAAGAACCCCCAATTGTAAACCTTAGAACATTAAAAGCCAACGCACAGTTTAAAACAATTAAAAACCCCTTCAGTCCAGGTTGACTGGTCGAAAAAGCCAAGTCTTCAGGTCACGACGGAAGGATCGAAGGTCAGGAGCCACCCGCAGCTCCACGGGTAATTGGTTCCAGAGGGTGGGCACACCCACAGAAAAGGCTCTCCCTCTGGCAGTCGCCAGCAGACATTGTCTGGCCGACGGCACCCTGAGGAGGCCCTGTCTGTGGGAGTGCACAGGGCAGTGGGAAATCGTTGCTGGCAGCAGGTGCTTCCGCAAATACCCCAGACCTAAGCCATGAAGGGCTTTATAGATGATTACTAGCACCTTGAATCTCACTCAGGGCAGCCGGCAGCCAGTGCAGCTCACACAGGAGGGGTGTAACATGGGAGTATCGGCATACTCCCATCACAACCGCGCGGCTGCATTTTGCAGCAGTTGAAGCCTCTGAGTGGTCCTCAAGGGCAGCCCCATGTAGATGCCACACTGTAGCAGACAATGCTTGGTAAGAATGCAGGAACAGATCTTCACCCAAGTGAACTGATTGTCTCCTGCAAAACCCCACTCCCTTTCGCTCCTCTTTTATTCCCTATGGGAGGGGCCATTCACCGTCCACATGTGGCTTTACTCCCAATTCGACCCTTGTTCCTTAGCTGTTCCCTTCTTCTGGCATCTCTGTGCATGTGCACACTAGGAACAGGCTCCAGCTGTTCTTCTGCCTCACTGATGTCCGAATCCGAAGGCAGCTGATAACTGTCAGATGGCCCTGGTCCCATCTCTGCCTCGGACGTCAGGCCTTCTCCACACTCCAGGACTGGCCCATGTTCCACCCCAACCTCCTCACTTTCTGAATCTGCTGCCAGCTCTGCTGGCCGCTGGCTGGCCACAACACGAGCCACCTCGTTTCTTAGCTGGATGATGAGCCTGGGTTCAGAGGGAAGAAGGGCAGTCATCAGTTGGCAGACACATTCTCCCCCCCCCCTGTAGAAAGCCCAGATCCCAAGGCCATCCTGATGGGATCAACCCAGATCCACCAGGGCCAGCAAAACCTGACTGACAAAGGGAAGTCAACTTCTGATGTCTTGGTGCTTTTGCAGATGGCCCTGCTCCCTTTCAGAGTGCTCACAGTTTCTCACTACAGTGCATTTATTCTTCTTCCTTCCCTCCAAGGTGTTGGGGTGTCTTGCTTTCCACCATCACAACAGCTTTGTGAAGCAGATCAGAAATCACAGCTGTACAACTTTGTGGCAAGTTCAGTTCTGCATTTAGTGGGAATTGTTACCTCACTGCAGGATTTTATAACAGTGAACGAGAGAAAAAAAGGGTGTTGGATTATGAAATTTAGCTAGAGCTTCAGGGTCTTAGGTTGTGTGGTTAAAGAACCTCTTTAGAAGCAACATGAGTCCTGGATGCTCCTAAAAAATTATCATCCACTTTCTTGTCTTTCAGTTTATTCCAACATTATACACTGTACAAATATCTTTTCCACGGTCCCAGGGAAGAACTTGTGATTGGAGATGAGGTAAGTAATTCATGGGACTGGAAATGATTAAGTGGGATGTTTTAATGCATATTCTCTGGCATCTGTTTTCTATAGCTCAAAGCAACTTTATGTCAAAAATGCTCAAGGGTTAAAATAGCAGATAAAAGAATAAAGTGGAATATAGTAATGCCTGTGTCCTTTGGAATTCGAAATTAAGAAGAATAAATGGTGCTGTTGTTGCTGGCTGTAGTGTTAAGAATGTCTTTGCTGACAGTACTTGTGAAAGCAACACACACACACACACACGTCTCTAGGTCTTGTTACCATAGCTAAGGAGGAATGGGGCTAAGCAGTGCCCTTTGCCTTGACTGGGGGCACCCATCCCAAGGAACGGGGTGCTCAGAGCAGTGGGTTTTGCATTGCCAAAAGGCCTTCCTCTCGAAGGGAGCTGATGAGACCTTCCTAGCTTGAAGGCTCCTTGGTGCTTTCGGAGCTTGGCTGGCTTTTTTCCTTTTTTGACAGACGTTTCATCACCCAACTAGATAACATCATCAGAGCTTCCCACGAGGAGAACACAGCAGGCGTTTTGCAAACCATTGCTTTACTTCTGCTTCTCTGCAACCACCTGCTCTTTTACTGCATTTTTAATTTGAAGTTTTATTTTGGTCTTTTTAGGAAATCTGTTGCATGCATTAACCCAGTGGATTGTTCACTTGGGCTGGGATTCTAACCATAATATGGGTCTGATTTCTGTGTAACTCTACACAAAAATTGTGCTGCATTACAACAATATAACAAATGTTCTTAACTCAGCTGTGTGAAATTTATTTATTTATTTATTTATTTATTTGGATTTATATGCCACCCCATCTCCAAGGGGACTCGGGGGGGCTTACACAGAAATGTATAAACAATAAATACACCTTTATCAAATTCTCTAATCCAATTATAAAATCTAATTAAAATACCCTTAAATTAAAATTCCCAACCCTGCTCAGTCCAGGCCAGCCTGTACAAACAGCCAAGTCTTGAGATCACGGCAGAAGGAGTGCAGGTCCGGGGCCAAACGCAGCTCAAGAGGTAGCTGGTTCCAAAGGGTGGGCGCCCCCACAGAGAAGGCCCTCCCCTGGAGGACCGCCAACCGACATTGTCTGGCCGACGGCACCCCCAGGAGGGCCTGCCTATGGGAGCGTACCGGGCAATCAGACCTCGATGCTGGTAGGAGGCGCTCCTGCAAGTACCCCGGACCCTGGCCATGCAGGGCTTTATAGGTTAACACCAGCACCTTGAATCTTATACGGAGGGCAACTGGCAACCAATGAAGATCGCGCAGGAGGGGTGTCACATGGGAGAATCGGGCTGTTCCCATCACCACCCGCGCAGCCGCATTCTGTACCAGCTGAAGCCTCCGTATAGTCCTCAAGGGCAGCCCCAGGTAGAGAGCATTGCAGTAGTCACTTTGCAATCAACTGGTTTCATTTATTTATCCTTTTTATGGGGTTGCAGTTTATGTATTTGGGGAGCTGAAGTGGAATTCAAGAGTTCAGCAGAATTGAATACAGCAACATATCAGACCCAAGAATGACTCTTATCTGTCTCACTTAGTCAATAGCTGCATAGAAGCTTTCATTATTATCGGCCATGTTGGCAGGGGGAGGAGGAGCTCCTAATTTATCTTAGTGACGGTGATGTATTATTTGACTGCCTTTTATAGAGCTGGGGGGACATTTAGAAATGTGACGTTGAGGGTGATGCCGTCCCCCAGTTCTTCGAGGAAGCAAGGCGAAAGTGTTTGGACCGACACTTGCTTTGAAACAAGTCTTAATAACATGGCGTGGTTGGCAAATACAGTTTTATCCCTCTGGGCTTCCATCAGGATGGAATAATCTGTGTTTTATGACCCAACTGACTGGATGTGTGTTCGGTGACCCAGCTGCGGGACCCCTGGTTCAGCCCCTGCCAGAGGAATTTATGGGCCTCGCTAAGCTTGCCAGAGCGTTGTACTCTGTGTTTGGACATGGTGTCGATTCTGAATCTTTCTCTCGGTCTCTCTCTTTCCCCATCTCCCTCTCCGTCTCTCTCTCTCTCTCTCTCTCTCTCTCTCTCTCTCACACACACACACACACACACACACACACACACATTATTAAATGTGCTCTGCCATAAAATTTATAGTCATCCAATATCATCTGCTGGAGTTCAGTTTGCAAAAGAGAAACTATTTACATTAACTTAATGCTCTCTTCGGTGTTCACATACTTGGGCTGCTTCCAAATTCGGCTTCGTTTCCTTTGGACAGAGCGACTCATTTGTGATGGGGGGAAGGGGTCTCCCCCCCTCTTCCTATGCAGCACCGAGGGGGCAGAATTGTTAAAGGAAAAGCTCATTTTAAAATTATGGAATTTGGTGTTCATGTGAGAATTTTGCTGCTGGTATCGCCACCACCACCACCAAATATTGCTTTCAGCAAGTTTCTTTCCTTTCTGGCCTGTGCATAATTTTAATTCAGTTTTTCAAATGTCTGTTACTAGAGTCGCACTTTGCTGAATTAAATAATCTCATTTTCAGAGCCAATTTTTAGAGTTTGGAAGAATTATCTGCTTACAAAACAGGTCTTTTTGCTTTTCTTTCTTTTTCCTTTTTAGAGAAACATAATAATATTAGTAACAGAACCTACAAACAGAAATATAAATGTTGAACTCTTTTTTCCAACGTCTTACGAATGCTAATTCGTGCAACATGGTTTCAATTAACAGTGTTAAAAGTTCACCTACAGTTTAACATTAAAGAAAAATGAAATAAAAGAGAAACATGTTTGGGATTTTGTTTCTTAGGCCAAACATCTCCAGAAAACTTAACAGGATTGCTCCAAAGTCCTTTTCTTGAACCCTCTGTTGAAAAAAGAATTATTGAGATGTTGATAAACAGTCAAGTTTCTGTTTTCTTGTTGTGTCATAATTATTTGAGCTGCCTTTGATCATGACACCATGATAAATGCCAAACATTGAGGATGTAACCGAGAAAAAAATAGTTGTTTTTCTGCATCAATTGCTATCCTCACTGTGATCCATAAGCAGAAAGGGAGCTAGCCAAACCAGGTCGTCAGTAGTTCACACAGAGATGCCACAGGCAACCTCTCCCAAAGGCAGATGAATTTGCTTCACCAGATCTGACAGCTTTAAGCCAAGAAGGCAGGTCCGGTCAGTGAGGAGACGAAGGTGATGGGACCCTGAGTTTGTAGGCCTGAGAGCTTTGTGAACGCTTGGCAGGAAGTGGGACTGGAGCAGTCATGATGGAGGGCAGCTGAAGGAGATATCAAGAATCTGGTCAAGTCATTCTGGCCCTCGAGTCCAAAAAAACCCATTCAAATGCTGCTCTTCTTCCTGAAGGTGAAATACAATGTAATCACAAATATCTAGACTAGAATAGAGCTGGAAGGGATCGTGGAGGTCTTCTAGTCCAGCCCCCTGCTCAACCTCCAGCCATGGAGCCAGTGTGGGATTCAAAAAATTTTTACTACCAGTTCTGTGGGCGTGGTGTGGCTAGGTTGGTGTGGCTTGGTGGGCGTGGCAGGGGAAGGATACTGCAAAATTCCCATTCCCTCCCCAGCCCACTAACCTGCTTTCCAGCTCTGTTCTCCTGTGCAGGGCAACCAAAGAAGACTCAGCCAATCAGCTGGGACTCAGGGGAAGAGAATAGATGGGGGCGGGGCCAGTCAGAGGTGGGATTTGCCAGTTCTCCAAACTACTCAAAATTTCCGCTACTGGTTCTTCAGAACTGGTCAGAACCTGCTGAATACCACTCTGGATGGAGCGCCCACGATTTCTGAAGGCAAGCAGTTCCACTGGCTAATTGTCCTCACTGTTTGGAAGTTTCTCCTTAATTCCAGGTTGCTTCTCTCTGATCAATTTCCAATCATGCTTTCTTGTCCTGCCCTCTGATGCTTTGGAGATTAATGTGACCCCTCCTCTTCTTTGTGGCAGCCCCTCAAATACTGAAATACTGCTATCATGTTGCCCTTAATTTTTCTTTTCTTTAGAGTAGCCAGACATAAAATCTGCAGCCGTTCTTCATATGTTTTAGTATCCAGGCCTTTTTTTTTTTTAATTACATTTATATGCCGCCCTTCTCTGGAGACTCAGGGCGGCTTACAATTTTTGGGATACAACCCAGTGTGCTCAGCAATAGCCTTCATTCCATTGTATATGCCTGCTTATTACTAAGCAGCATTTTTACAAAGTCAGCTTATTGCCCCCAACAATCTTGGCTCCTCAATTTACCTACCCCGAGAGGATGGAAGGCTGAGTCAACCTTGAGCCTGGTGGGATTTGAGCCTGCAACTAATTGCAGGCAGCTGGAACTTAAGTGCTAGGCATTTAACAGCCTGCACCACCAAGGCTCTTTGATCATCTTAGTTGCTCTTCTCTGAACTTTTTCCAAAGTCTCAACATCGTTTTTGTAGTATGGCCATCAAAATATTTCCCAGTTATTTTATGGGGTGCTTGAGTAGTAATGGAATCAGTCTGGCATCCTCTGAAGAAACTCTCTGATTGGCCACCTGGCCCAGCCTCTGAGATGAAACAAAATAAGATGAAGAATTAAAACAGGAAAAACTCCAAGAAGTGATTGCATCACAGCAGAGTGAAGAAAGCAAAAGGTGGGCACCAATCTTGGCATTTCCAAGAGAAACTAGTCAATATTAGGGCAACCTGAATCTCAGCTGCAATCACAGAGGAAGGAGAAGTTGGACTCTTCTGAAGTGGTTAAGAGCCAGTTGACAAAGTACCAAGTTAATGAGAGGATCCTGGAAGGAAAACTGTTTCTGGTATTGTGGGGAATTGAAACTGCTGACCCATCAAGAGCGTTCGGCCAAGAAAATCCAGTGTTGGTGAAAAATATCATCACTGTCCAATTGCCTAAGAATAAGATGGCCCTGTGGATAAGTAGCTCTGGACAGATCACACTGAAATCAGACTGATCCTTTGCTCTCAAGCAACGGTAGAGACCCTCTATTCAGTCAAGCAATAGACATCCGAAGGCTGCCTTTGACTCAGATCACAAACACCTTCTGGTAAAAATATACTGAAACAGCGAAAAGGAAATCACTCGATCAGCAAGTTCTGACCTTTACAGAATTCACAATGATAACTCAGAGGTGAAAAGTAGATTTATCAGGTTAGATCTATTAAATGGGATCCCTGGAGAATTGTGGGCTGCAACGTCACTACTTCATGTTGAATAAGAGGAAGCAAAGGGAAGCATTGCCAGATGCGGAGGGGTAAAAGGCACCAAGGGAAAGGCAAACTTCCTGAGGAAACACTGATTCCCCAGAACTAGAAGGGAGCAGGAGTCCTCCCTAAATAAGTCACACAAAGAAACAGAGGTGAACAATCAAAAGGGAAGGACAAGAGGGGAAAAATGAAATCATCTACCATATTCATGGGCTCCTGAGGAGTGGTGTGGTAGCCTAGAGGTGAAACTCTTACCTCACAATCAGGAGACTGTGAGTTCAATCCTAGGTAGAGGCAGATATTTCTCTCTCTCGGCACACTACGAATGTATCTGCTGAACAAAACTCCGCATTGGCAACAAGAAGGGCATCCAGCCAGTAAGCACTCAGCTCCATTCAGTTGCTTCACCCCGCAAGGGATTATAGGGTTGTTAAAACCTTCTACGCACCAATTCCACCCGCGCGTTCTACTATTTTGTAAACAACAAACTAAAAGACTCAAGGTCCATCCCACCCCTGAAAGGACCTAATGGAAAAGACTGCAATGACGACACCATCAAAGCCAACCTCCTTAACACATTCTTTGGCTCAGTATTTGTAAACAGCAATGGATCATGCCCAGTATTTCCTAGTCAAACCACAGACAACTACAATGATCTAATTGATTTTACAGAAGACAATGTTGAAAAAGCACTACACAACCTAAAACCATCTCTATCTATTGGACCAGACAGAATATGTGCCTACTTCATAAAAAGGCTATCCACTGCCATAGCTGAACCTCTAAGCATAATCTTTGAAAAATCTTTCAGGATCAGCTCCTTGCCAAACCTATGGTCACTAGCCATGGTCATCCCCATTTTCAAAAAGGGAGACCCCAGCCTAGTTGAAAATTACAGACCAATCTCCTTATGCTGCGTCACCTGTAAAGTCATACAATCAATTATTAACCAATCCATTATCCTCCACTTAGAGACAAACAACCTACTCTCAGATAAACAATTTGGTTTCAGAGAAAAACTATCCTGTAATCTGCAACTCTTATACTGCAAAAACATATGGACTACACAACTTGATCAGGGCAAAGCAGTAGATGCAATTTACATAGACTTCTGTAAAGCCTTTGATTCAGTGGTACATGACAAACTACTCCTAAAACTAAAATCTTACGGTATCTCTAGACACCTGCATAACTGGATAGAAGCATTCCTGTCAAACAGACAACAAATGGTCAAAATTGGGAGCGTCCTATCAAATTCTGTACCTGTCAACAGTGGTGTCTCCCAAGGCAGTGTTCTAGGACCAACTCTCTTCATAAATGACCTCTGTGATCATATTAAGAGCAACTGGTGTTCTTTTCGCTGATGATGTAAAGCTATTCAACACCACTGACAATACTGCTACCCTTCAAAAAGACCTCGACTATGTATCAGAATGGTCAAACAAATAGCAACTTCAAATCTCAACAAATAAATGCTCGGTCTTATATATTGGCAAAAAAAAAATCAGAAAATAAAATACAAGCCAAGACCTTGTTGATGATCCAAATTCCGTCAAGGACCTTGGAGTACGCATCTCTAATGATCTAAGTGCTAGAGCCCACTGTAACTACATAGCCAAAAAGGCATTAAGAGTTGTTAACCTAATCCTGCATAGCTTTTTCTCCAGTAATATCACACTACTAACTAGAGCATACAAAACATTTGCTAGACCAATACTTGAATACAGCTCATCAGTCTGGAACCCGCATTATGTATCTGATATTAATACAGTTGAGAAAGTCCAGAAATATTTCACAAGAAGAGTTCTCCACTCCTCTACTCACTGCAGAATACCTTATGCCACCAGGCTTGAAATTTTTGACCTAGACAACCTAGAACTATGCCGCCTTAAGTCCGATGTAAGTATAGTACATAAAATTATATATTGCAATGTCCTACCTGTCAATGAATACTTCAGCTTCAACCATAACAATACAAGAGCACACAATAGATACAAACTCAAGGTAAACACACCAAACTTGATTGCAGGAAATACGACTTCAGCAACAGTGTGGTCAATGTCTGGAATACTCTACCTGACTCTATGGTTTCTTCCCCAAACCCCAAAAACTTTAACCTTAGACTGTCTACTATTGACCTCACCCCTTTCCTAAGAGGTCTGTAGGGGGCGTGCATAAGTGCACCAATGTGCCTACCGTCCCTGTCCTACTGTTTTTTTTCTTATATGTATCCATTTCATGTATTCATAACTATGTCTATACTTATACCTGTTATCTTATAATCACTTGACAAACAAACAAACAAACAAATAAATAAATAAATAAAAGAGGATGATGATGATGATGATTCATGGACTTCTGAGCACAATAAAAGACAAAGAGTACAAAAATACAAAGAAAGCAAATATCTGAAGATTTAAGGGAAAGAAGGTATGAACACATGGAAGGTCGAAAGCGATGATACCTACAAATATTTGATCACTGGTCTAGAACCAGACGTTCTGGAAAGTGAAGGTTCCTAGGAAATATTGCTGAAAACATCACTACAAGAGGTTTTTTTTTGAAATTCATATTTATATGCCGCCCTTCTCCAGAGACTCAGGGCAGCTTACAATTTTTGGGATACAACCCAATGCGCTCAGCAATAGCCTTCATTCCATTGTATATGCCTGCTTATTACTAAGCGGCATTTTTACAAAGTCAGCTTATTGCCCCCAACAATCTTGGGTCCTCAATTTACCTACCCCGAGAGGATGGAAGGCTGAGTCAACCTTCAGCCTGGTGGGATTCGAGCCTCCACTAATTGCAGGCAGCTGGAATTAAGTGCTAGGTGTTTAATAGCCTGCACCACCAAGGCTCTTGCAGCTGTTAGTTAGACTGTGGCTGTTGCTGGTGTATTTAAAGTGCTAAATGAAGTTGATAAGGCAGTACTTATAAACAGTGGCTAACAGACTGCAAGAGATCAATTTGTATTGATTGGCTTATAAGCCTCAAAGGGCCCTGCTAAAAGGAGGCTCCAGCTGCAACTGTTGTTCCTATCAGACCTGCTAAAAAGGTGGGACTCTGCAGCACAGGTAGGGCCAGTCCATGGATGGAGAACTTGCCAGGTGTGCAAGCTGAGCTCAGAGGAGCTTCACCCCTGATCCCTCTGGCAGAAAATGGGAGAGACAAGAGTGCTTCCCAAAGACAGCTGGTTCTCCTTTATTGATTACACAAGATCTTTGGCTGCAACAAACTCTGCATCTTTCTTAAAAGCAGGGACTTTTAATGGGCCACTCATCTCCCTCTTGAAGAATTTGTAGGATGACCAGGAGGGAGAGAGTTTCCAGAAAAAGAAGAAACCAAAATAGTTCAGAACTGGGAAACGAGTGATCCGAGGTCATACACTGGCCCTTTATTTCTTTGCTCTTTTTTCCAGAATATATTGAGAAATGCTGAATTGGAAGACTATGCTGGGCTTCAGTTCTGGGCCTTCCCTTAGCTTCTGGGATCCTGAGCTGCTCCCTATGGTGAAGACAGTTGGTTCTCTTGGGCTGGGAGTCCCACCTTGCCAACTTCATCCCCTTCTGATGCCCCCAGAGCTTAGGGTTCCCCTAACAAAATTACATTGTGTGTAAGACAGTTGCAAACATAAGCTAGGTGATATTGTGTTCATGCAGACCATTTGCAATCCGCTGAATACTTACCTGCAAGAACATGCATTAAATTTGGAGGGAGCTGCTAAATAGAGGGTATTGCTTGCTGCTTGTGAATATTCATTTTATAATTGTTATTAAAGGTTTCCAGATACTATAAGATAAACGTGAAATTTTATAGAGTGACATTAAAAAAGAAAGAGATGAAAGAAGTATAGGAAAGACTGAAGAAAAGAAAAAAGATTTTTGCAGCAGTTACCAACAAATTCATGATCTTTCCTCCCACTTTAAAGTTGCAATGTGACCCCATATTCAACCCTTTTAAATCAACAAATTCATAAATCAATTCATTTTTTTCCCATTCTCAGCAAAAAAAAAGGTCCATAGGAGATTTCCATGGTTGTGTGAAATTGCACTTCACCACTGTGGGGGACTTGCTTGATGACCATAAATGGAGCTGACATCATAAGTGTGACCCAGTCATCTGATGTTTCACTTAACAATTGTTATCACTGACAGTGAAGTTGCCAGTCCAAAATGCAGTCATTATGTGAGGATTTTAGTCAATTGAAATTAGTCTAGCAGCAAATAGTGTACCCAGTGTGAAAATACCTATACCCATGATGGCGAACCTATGGCACGCGTGCCACAGAGGGCACGCAGAACCATTTGTGCAGGCACACGAAGCCCCAGCCAAATTTAACTGCACTGCGCATGAGCACCCCTCCCAGCTGATTTTTGGCCCGTTTGAGGCCGTTTTCGCCCTCCCGAGGCTCGAGGGAAGCCTCTGCAGCCACGGGAGGCCAAAAAATGGGCCTTCCAGAAATACCGGAAGTGCCCATTTTCAGCCTCTGGAGCCCAGGGGAGGCCATTTTTGCCCTCCTGAGGGCTCAAGGGAAGCCTCTGCAGCCTTTGGAGGCTGAAAAACAGGCGCCTTTCATCACTAAACAGGCCCATTTTTCGGCCTCCAAAGGCTGCAGAGGCTTCCCTTGAGCCCCTGGGAGGGCAAAAACGGCCACAAACGGGCCGAAAATCAGCTGCGAGGTGTGCTCACACGCAGTGCAGGTAAGGGGGTTGTTGCGCGTGCATGTGCAGAGGGAGCGGGACACATTTCATTGTGGGTGCTGGCACGCACACGCCTTCAGCACACCACAACAAAAAGGTTCGCCATCACTGACCTATACAGTGGTGGGATTCTGTCGGTTCGGACTGGTTTGGACAAACTGGTAGCTGCGACAACCAGCATCCCACCACTGCTATCAAATAACTTTTAGATCTCTGAAGCTTTATCAAAATACATTTTTTATATTTCCGTAAAAGATCTATATATGATACGAATCATAACTGTTAAGCAGAACCCTTAAAAGAATTGCTTTTTCAGAGGTAAATATTTGTGGTTTGTTAGGTGGTTTTTGTCTGGCTGGATCATCAAAACATAAGTCAATGGGAATGCTTAGGAATGTGAGGAGGAGGAAGAGGAGGAGGAGGAGGAATGACGAAGGAGTTTTAAGCTCTCATTAAGTGTGTTTTGACTTTTAGAGCAGCAAATCTCTTCTCTAATTGTGGAAATGGGATTCAGGGAAGGCCAGCAGTGCAGAATTCAGCCTGATGCTCTTTCGTCTGCCACTGGCCTATGCTGGGAGAGGGTGATTTGGGGGGGGGGAGTGGAGGGGCCCCCCTTGAGTTTGTAGCTGCCCTGTTCTCAGATGAGAAGGAGGCTTCCTGGTGTCACATAATACCGAATTTAGAAGACCATGAGACGAATTGGATAGACTAGGAAGAAGATGGACCCCTGAGGACTGTAGACTGTCTTCTTCAGGAAGGCAAATGTGTCTGAAGGGCTTGGTCACTTGGGTAATATTCTCTTCGTAATGTTCTTAGGTTGTTTCTCTCTCTGGATCGGGGTCTCCAACCTTGGCAACTTTAAGCCTGGTGGACTTCAACTCCCAGCAAAACTGGCTGGGGAATTCTGGGAGTTGAAGTCCTCCAGGCTTAGTTGCCAAGGCTAGAGACCCCTGCTCTGGATGATTTATGTTTTTTTTTTAAATTACATTTATATGCCGCCCTTCTCCGAAGACTCAGGGCGGCTTACAGTTTTTGGGATACAACCCAATGTGCTCAGCAATAGCCTTCATTCCATTGTATATGCCTGCTTATTACTAAGCGGCATTTTTACAAAGTCAGCTTATTGCCCCCAACAATCTTGGGTCCTCACTTTACCTACCCTGAGAGGATGGAAGGCTGAGTCGACCTTGAGCCTGGTGGGATTCGAGCCTGCACTGATTGCAGGCAGCTGGAACTAAGTGCTAGGCATTTAACAGCCTGCACCACCAAGGTGCCCCTTATCAACTCCATTCCTGGCTGTGATGCCTCCTGTCTTGAGGGCACCTTAATTCATAATTGCCCTTCATTGTTCCAAGAGTGATGGCTTGTTGGCAGGTGGACCTGGGCGGAGTTTTTGGATTCCCCTCGCAAAGGGGAGACTAAATTAACCCATCCTAATCCCTCTTCAGAGAGAGCATTTCACAGGATTATTCTTTCACCTGCATCTGTTAGTAGAGATCTGTAGAGGTGTGAGCTTCAGTCAATCAGAATAGAGCTGGAATGGACCTTGAAGGTCTTCTAGTCCATCCCTCTATTCAAGCAGGAGAACCTATACAATTTCAGATAAGTGATTATCCAGTCTCTTCTTAAAAACCTCCAGGGATGAAGCACCCAGAACTTCTGAAGGCAACTTCTGTTCCACTGGTTGATTATCCTCACTGTTAGGAAGTTTCTCCTTAATTCCAGGTTGCTTCTCAGCTTGATTGGTTTCCATCCATTGTTTCTTGTCCAGCCCTCTGGTGCTTTGGAAAATCAATTGACCCATTCCTCTTTGTGGCCAGCCCCTCAAATACTCAAATACTGCTATCATGTCATTCTTAGTTCTTCTTTTCTCTAGACTATCCAAACCCAAATCCTGCAATCATTTTCCGTGGGGTTTAGTCTCCATGCCTTTAATCATCTTAGTTGCTCTACTTTGCACTTTTTCCAAAGTCTCAACAACTTTTTTGTAACGGGGTGACCAAAACGGGATGCAGTATTCCAGGTGTGGCCTTACTAAGGATTTATAAAACAGTACTAATACTTCAAGTTATTTTGATTCTGTGCCTCTGTTTATGTAACCTAGGATTGTATTAGCTTTTTTGGATGCTGCCACACACTCTCCTTGGGTTTTTTTTTTTAAGTTAAATATTCAGAAAACTAGAAAATAAAGTGTAGAGGCTACTTTGTTCTGCAAAAATTGCCTTACCGGAGGGCCCTTGAGTGCCCTCTTGTGGGGGTCTCAGAAAGTTCTGTATGGTGTCTGAAGGTTTCCAGGTAGGTCGCCAGCCCCAACACCCGTGCTGTGCCTGAGGGGGTGCACCTCTGTGTGGTGAGGGGGTTGCATGTATAATATTTAGAAATCCGTCCTTTGGAAATCAAAAGGAGATCAAGATACAACTTTTTCTTAAAAAGCCATTTCTTCAAACAATATTGTCTTTTGCATCCTTACTCCCAAATCCGACTCTCCTTCTAAAATTAGACAATCTGCTTGCTTTCAAAGAAGCCCAGGATAAATTTAATTGAGCAGTGGGAATAGTAAGGGCACAATTTGGCCTTATCTGTGCATTTCCTACTAACGTAACTCCGGGCATTAAAATTCCACAGAGAAGACATTTGAATAGTATGACTATTATTATTCAGGATAGGATAGGATAGGATAGGATAGGATAGGATAGGGTAGGGTAGGGTAGGGTAGGGTAGGGTAGGGTAGGATAGAGTAAGAGTAAAAGAAAGGAGTAGAATAGAATAGAATAGAATAGAATAGAATTCTTTATCGGCCAAATGTGATTGGACACACAAGGAATTTGTCTCCAGTGCATAAGTTCTCAGTGTACATACAAACAGCAAGTGATAAATTATTATGGTAATCATAAAATACAATAATCATAAATCATAAGTTCCAACGCTAAGTGATAGATCAGGCTACTAAATAAAAGCAATCAACATAAGATACAAACAAGAAAGTTATAATCATCTCTGTTGTTTGGGAATAATATTTAAACAGGTACATAATAAAGTAGGTAAATCTTTTAAAATTAATAAAATGAAGCTTTGGTATATTACAGTTTGGGGCAACAGTGGCAAAATGATCATGGACAGACATAGAGACACTGAAGCATTTGTGAGATTGATCTGCTATACCTGTTTCATTGGCTTTTCACAAGTGGCAAGAGATTGCATCTTCTCCACCAGCTTGGCAGTGAGTCCTCTTCTGTAGGTAGAGCTAAGTAATACAGAGATTCAGGTCAGGGAAGGAAATGGGGTTCTGTTTTATCAATGTCATGCTTTAAATCCAAAGCATGAACTAAATTGTGATAGTATATGTCATTTATTTAAGCTGTCCAATAAAACTTTCACATGAATCATCACTCTTATTTATTTGTTTCCCATTATTATATGCCGTCAAAATTACAAAATCTCTCAGGAATTCTTAGAGCCAAGTCATAAAAAAAACCAATAAAGACCATAAAAGTGTTGCAAAAGCAAGCAACACATTTTCAAATCATTTAAAGCAGCTGTAAGCTAAAAAATGTTCCTGGGCGTCTCTGCCTGTTTCTGCTACACAGCCAGTTGGCAGAAAGGAGAAGACTCCATATCAGAAAGTCAAGCTTTCTTCAGAAAACAGCTTGCCTTCTTCTGTCCGTGATGTGCAGCCATGACTCCTTTGGACATCTGGCTCTTGAATGGCTCACGAGCCACCAACTCTGAGCCGAGAACTGGCCAGTCCAACACACCTGTCCCCAGATCCCAAAGTTCCTGCTCATCTCATTGTATGTCACAAAATGCAGAATTATTCCATGTAAGAGGGTATATAATCTGTCCTTTTCTGTAAAGATAATGAGAGGAAAGAGATGGAGGATACATGTTATAAATATAGACTTGATCCATACACATCCAACTTGACATGTCTCTTGCTTTATAAGACTATTAATGTTTCCATTCATGGCCTGCTTTACTCTCGAACTCTTCCTTGCAAACCTTTTGGCTAGATGCTCCCCTCATTCCACAAAAGATGCCTGTCAATTTTATGTCAATTTCACCCAATTTGATCACTAGATGGAGACAAAGCAGCCTCCCTTTATGCACTAGAATACTTAGAGATGGCAATCAGACCCACAGCTGCTCTGCTAACTCCTGTCCTTTAGGCCATTTGTCAAAATCATTGGTAGTTTCTTCACTTGGGACATTTTGATGGAGATTGTGTGTGACTAGGGTGGTTTTATTTTGCATAATGGTAACGTTATGGGATTGGGGATTTTTAAGGTAAAGGAGATCCAAAGAACATATCATAATAAACACTGCTTGCCTGGCTCTCGTTTAAAGATCTACATGGGGGCAGGGTGCAAAGGTGGAGTAAATTGTCACTTGTCCTATTTTTATAAAGCCTCATCAAGCTAAAAGGTGGGAGAATGTCAGGTGCAAATAACCAGGAACAAGAGTTAAGTTCAAAGCACAGAAATATTGCTTCTTGGACACAAGAATGTAATCACCTAAGGGTAAATTTTAAATTGGCACTAAATAAGGATCAACATAATTCAAGAGAGGCTGGACTTTGGTCTCTTATGGCAGTGTAATGACTCCAAACTGATGACACTTTTAACTCCACCTTCCAGCTCAGCCAGCTCATCTCTGACAGAGAAGAAGGAAACAAAATGTACGTTTCTTAAAATTATCCATGTTTAATTGGTAATCTTTTGTTGAAGTCTTGAATTTGAAAACAGGTTGAAATCCACCTGCCATCAACATTTCCCTGGGAGCCAAAGATGGTTGCCATAGCTGAGTTGCAGGTCAAGGCTTGTCGCTTTCCATAGCTTAGAGCAGAGGTCTCCAAACTTGGCAACTTTAAGACTTGTGGACTTCAACTCCCAGAATTCTCCAGAGGTTTGGGGACCCTGGCTTCAAGGTTTGGTGGTATCCTAGGCTCAGGCCTTAGGCCTAGGCTCAGTTTCTCCCTCCAGGGCTCTATGCAAGATGGGAATTAGTTGCAGGAGAAGTTGGGTAATATAAATGCTGTCTGATTGCCATGTTGCCTCAAAGAAAATAAGCTGCCAGGTTAGTTAGCTATCGCAGCTTTGTCATCTTGCTCATTCGGAATAAACAAATTCTAAAACTTATCCTGTGTGTGGAGATAATTTGACTCATTGGCCACCATTGGCCATGCTTTGCACCAGTCTGATTCTTGGATTGATTTTATTGGATTTTACTGAACTTGTTTAAAATGGAACATGCACTGATTAGATTCACAATATATTTGCGTCAGAGCCTCGGATTCCTGGAGAAAGCCATTCAGGGCATTCATTTCAGATCTGATATGGCTATAAGGCCAAGCCCCTTGCTGACATTCATGTAAGATGAAAGAAAAACCTCCCCCCTTTTCAGAAATGTGTAATCTTCGTTTTGTTTACCCCCCTGTAATAACCTCACGTTCCATGTTTGGCTGGAAGGAATGTACTTACTTGATGCAACCATTTGTTTATCAGAGGAGTGGAATTATGGCAGAATAGCAGGGATGTGACATGGGGGACTGGGGCTCCACCATTGCTGTTGTGTGAACAGCTGCACCAGAGAGGTCATTTTCTGGCTTCACTTTTCTTGCATACTTTTTATTTCTTGCACTGAAGTGGACTGCAGGGGGAGCATCCAGGAGCTGTGGAAGGAACAACTGGAGAAAGTGAGAGCAGCCATATTTCCTAGGCTGGCAGTAAAGTTGGAGAATAGGACGGAGTTTTCAGGATGTAGCTCCAGACAGGTACACCTCACAAACGTTGTGCCTGGCCCTGCCTGTCTCCTAGGATATGTTGTCACCTAAGATGCCTTGGGAAGAGCCCAGAAGAGTAGATGATGGTTCCCCTTGCTCTAACTGAAGTTTGGAGATAGCTGAAAGTAAAATGGAAGACTCCGGAACTGGAGGGTTATTATGACACCACCTGCTCACTTTTAGGAAGCTTCATGGTCTCCAGCTTCATCAGAGATAAACTCAGCCAGGCATGGTCCTTCCAGGAAAGTCCCGAGTTCCTCTTTCCCCTCACAGGTGTCCATAGGATTCATTAATTTTGGTCAGAGAGATGTGATGGAAGCTGTGCTTGTTTTCTAGGCCTGAACTTCAGTCATTACTGCCTGGTTCCATCTTGATTTTTTTACCATACCCTGTGACCACCCTTGACTTCATGGGAACTAAGTGGGCACATGACGTCTTTCGGATTTTAAAGGACATTAGAGTGAAGGCTACTAAAACCCTTACCAGAGGGAGGGGGGGCGTCTTATGACTGGATGTGTTCACTGAGTCTTCAAGGGAAGGAGAATCTGGGAATTGCAAGGTACAAAAATGTCCCTATTGGGACCATTCAGATCCTTCGGATTTTATCCCTGGATAAAATCTGGAAACATCTAAAATTTCAGTCTCTCCCTATTGATCGCAGGAGAGGGAAGTGCACATTAATAACTTAATTTTAGCAATTCAAACGTGAAAAATAGAAGTCTCTCAAATCACCACTAGTCAGTTTTCTGATAAAATGAATTTTATATTTCCCCGTTTTGATAAAAGTGGGCTATGGCATGAGTTTTATTTTTAACTTGGTGTTAATTGGAAATATGGAAATAAGTTGAGATTCATTGCTCTTCACAGGCAAGGAATATTCACAACCAATTTCTTCACACAATCACATCTATTTTGGAATTTTTTTTTAAATACTCAGAATTGCAGATTCCCTCATTTGCTGGTTTCTGTAACTGGGTTGGATTGATATAAAGTCAGTAATTGAAATTGCAGCCTGAAGAAGGACGGTTGTTTTAAACAGAAAGTGAGACGCTGTGCAGAAAAGGCCGAAGCACTTTGCCTGCTGTCTCTGCTGCCACACAGCATCCTGTTACAGCCTTTACATCTTTTTGTTAAGCACACGTTTAGCTAAAAGCATAATATTTATAAAATAAACTCTTAACATACAGTTTCTGTAATTTTGAAGAATTTATGTCCTGCTTCTAGTTTTAAGATTCTCAAGTTTATTTTCCTATGCCGGTTTCTTTGAACTAAAGATAGCTAGAACTGCTTTGTGCTTATGCTGGAAAGGAGCTGCCTTTGGGCACCTTAGATGATGCTGGTGAGGACTCAGAAGTCCAGAGCAAACTTAGGAAGGCCAGCCTCTGCGTTTCCCATCCTGGGCCCCTTCCAGATGTGGTGGGGCTGCATCTTCCAGGATTCCCATCAGAGGCCAGACCGACTGGGCAGGAATGGTGGCAGCTGACCAGGCTGCCTGACATCTTTAATGCTGGTCCAGTCGTGGTCCTTGGAGGATCCAGATGCAGCATATGCCTGTTGAAAGAAGGGTGACAAATCTGTCAGGGACAGTATCAGAGCAGAGGTGGGGCTGTTAGTATGAGCCAATCTGGAGTGAGCATCGAGAGGGGAAGGTAAGACCGTCCTTCTGGGGAGAAAGATAAATCTTGAAGGTAAAGGAAGATTCTTTAGTTGGATAGAGGAGGGGGGGAGGAGGAGAGGAGAAGAAGAAGAGGAAGAAGAGGAAGAAGAAGAATCAGAAGAAGAGGAGGAGGAGGAGGAAGAAGAAGAAGAAGAAGAAGAAGAAGAAGAAGAAGAAGAAGAAGAAGAAGAAGAAGAAGAAGAAGAAGAAGAAGAAGAAGAAGAAGAAACAATGCAGAAAGAAAGCAGTCATTTGGGCAGGGGAAGAACATTCCAAAGCTATTTAATATCTTAAATCTCAGAGAAAGTACTGTCATATTAATGGTGTTTTTAATGGCAGTAATTAATATGGAGAGGAGGAAATATAAACTGTAGCAAATGTATTTTAAAATTGTATGCTGGTACTCACTAATAAAGATGTTTGCACTTTCAGTGATTCTTTGTACCTTTGAACAAGATGCTACCAGCAGATGAAAAAAAAATTGGATTGGGAATACAATCCCATAATTAAAAGACAGGCGATAAATGATTTTATTGTAGGGATATGTGTGATAACATTAAAATTCCTTTGTGCTGATCATAGCATTAAGGAGATCAGGGGGAAAAAATCAATGGTGTTTTATGTATCTGTAATTTTAAAAATGGAGGAGCAACAGAAACTGGGTACATAGAAATAATTCCTAAACATATCTGTGTGGCCAGAAGCTATTTTCAAGCTCTCATTCTGTTTTGAAAAAGTTTCTAGCCCTCATTGTTTTGAAACCAAGCAATGGAACTCAAGGGTGTCTTATCTAGAACAGGGGTGTCAAACTCAAGGCCCGCGGCCCGGATCCAGCCCACAGGGTGCTTAAATCTGGCCCGTGGAGCCACCCCGAAACAACGAAGGACTGGCTCGTGGTGCCTCTGCCAGTGAAAATGGAGCTCGGGAGGGCCATGCGGAGCTCTGTTTTCGCTGGCAGAGAGTTTCAGGAGGCCATTGCAACCTCCCGAGTTCCGTTTTCGCTGGCAGAGCACTTGGGCCCCCACAGGCGCCCCCAACACAAGCGATGTCAAGCTGGCCACCCCCACCCATCCCCCAAGGTCAAACAGAACCCTGATGCGGCTCTCAATGAAATCGAGTTTGACACCCCTGAGCTAGCAGGCCGAGAATTGGCCAGGATATTCCATCTAGACTTTGTGGGTGGGAGGGAAACTTGGACCTGAACGGAAGAAGCAGCAGAGAGAATATAATGCTTGCTATCTGCAGACCAGGAGTAGATTTTAATATTACATAAACATCTCCTTGATAACTCATGAGCCACAGCACTGCATTGTATTATTCATCCTTTAAACAAGCCCAGGCGTGTCTGGATACTCTTTTACTCTCCCCAAACACAAATGTGTAAGTTAGTACATAGCGCTTGAACAAGCTTGGCAAAAGCTATCCTCATCCAGACTAAATGACTTGGTTTATGTTCTCACTTCTTAGAAACCAGTGGCTTTTTAAATAACAGTTTAAGCTTCTGACTGCTTTTTCTGAAACTTAAAGGCACAAAGCACGTAAGAAAAAGCAAGCATATTTTAAAAAAATATAGCAGAAAGATTGTTTCTAGCGATGCTTTCTCTCTCCTTCCTTTCCAATTGTTTCCCAACCACTAACCTAAATATTTGTATTTTGCCCTGAACATCAAGAGTTACTGCGAATATTTATTTTGACTCATTTCATCTGCTGCTTTTGATTCATTTCATGAGCTCTTTTTTCTAGAAATCATGTTCTGGGCAGTTTGCTCGGCTGTGCGCTGTTCCAAGCAGGTTCCCGGATGGCCCCTATCCTCTGCAAGTAACACAGCCTCCCTGGAAGATGGGAGGTGTTGCAATGTCATTATGACTACGAGGGGATTTTAAATAAAATTAATGCATAAAAGGCGGAAGCACAAAAGGAATTCCAAATTGCACAGAGAATTAAAAGACAAATAGAGTTAATCTAGCATTGCACAAAGAAAGAAAAAAATTGAATAAGAATACTTGGCTAGGCTAGTTTTCCTATTTCTGCCCAAAGCATCAGATTTCCAAAGCAAAAGGTTCTCTGCCTCATTCATCTGGATTTCCCCTGGATTTTAGGGGGAGCTTCTACTATGATAAATGGTGGTGAAACACTCAACTTAACGTACAGACTTCTGCTGGAGTGATGCCTCCAGTTTCCAAAGGATTCGATCTCTCTGCATCATTGTTTGATTGACGTTGGGCCTTTCTGAGAACCGCAGCTGCAAGGGTTTCCTTTTTACCCTGCGGGCTGATCACAGCTCCTCTCTCAGGTGCTTGCAAGTGTGGCTGAAGGCAAGGCAGGACAAAGGCCAAAAGAGGCCAAGGCCAATGTGGAGCTTTTGAGGGTGAAGCAAAAGCAAGAAACCCCCTGATTCCTCATGGAAGCTCTTCTGAAACCCCTGGGATGTGTTTCCAACCCTGGGGAAATACCAATGGATAGGAAACCCTATGGCTGTCCACCAGTGGTAGGATTCTACCAGTTCGGTGATCACGCACTTCGTGCAGCTTTCCAAACCCCAGCTGAGGCTCTGCCATGCCAATCAGCTGAGAGGCTAAAGAAGAGAAACGGGCAGGGCTGGGTCGGAAGGCCGATCCTGAGCTTTTCTCTTCTTATTCCTCTTAGCTGATCATTGGAGCATTTTTTGCTACTGGTTCGGGCGAACCAGGCCAAACCAGTAGCATTTCACCACTGCTGTTCACAAAGCTTCTCCTGGAGGGGTAAGGTGTTAGTAACAACTTACAAAGTCCTAAATGGCTTGGGTCCAGGGTACTTGCGGGAACGCCTCCTGCCAGCATCACATTCCGATCGCCCGGTACACTCCAATAGGCAGGGCCTCCTTGGGGTACCGTCGGTTAGGCATTGTTGACTAGCGGTGCCCAGGGGTAGGGCCTTCTCTGTGGGAGCACCCGCCCTATGGAACCAACTCCCCGTAGACCTCCGTTTGGCCCCTGATCTCCACTCTTTCCGCCGGGACCTGAAGACCTGGCTGTTTCAACAGGCTGGTCTAGACTGACTTCGGGGGTGTAGGTTGATTTTTTTAGTCTTTGTTTTAATTCTTTTTAAATTTTACAATCACTGATTAGGCTTGTATTTGTTTAATGGTTTTTTATTGTAATTTATATTGGGTTTTTTATTGTTTGCCACCCTGAGTCCTTAGGGAGAGAGGGCGGCATACAAGTCTAATTAAGGGCCTTGGTGGCTCAGGCTGTTAATTGCCTGCACTTAAGTTCCAGCTGCCTACAACTGCTGTAGGCTCGAATCCCACCAGGCTCAAGGTTGACTCAGCCTTCCATCCTCTGGGGTAGGTAAATTGAGGACCCAAGATTGTTGGGGGCAATTAGCTGACTTTGTAAAAATGCTGCTTAGTAATAAGCAGGCATATACAATGGAATGAAGGCTATTGCTGAGCACACTGGGTTGTATCCCAAAAATTGTAAGCGCCCTGAGTCTTCGGAGAAGGGTGGCATATAAATGTAATTAATTAATTAATTAATTAATTAATAAAATAATAGAATTTGGAATTCGGGGCAGCCAGTGACTTAAAGATTCTTAAACCGAAGAAGCACAGAGATGGATGAAAGTGCTTTGCTAATATTGAGGTCACTTGGGCAGGGGGAAGACTTCAACTCCCAGGATTCTGCAACCAGCCATACCCGAACCCAGAGCTCTCCAAACTTGGCAACTTTAAGACTTGTGGACTTCAACTCCCAGAATTCTGTGGCGGAGGAACTCTGGGAGTTGAAGTCCACAAGTCTTAAAGTTGCCAAGGTTGGAGAGCCCTGGTTTTAGGCTAGTATCTGCCATGGAAATTGCTAAAAGGGTTTTCTGGAGCTGTGTGGCAGCTTCTTTGCTGCTGCTGTTGAAATGGAAGGAGAGAGCGTTGCAGAATCAAGCGATTCAGCATCGGTTCTCTTCTGTTGAAATGTGATGGGTGACAAATGGCCAAGGGAGGGTGAGGGCAAAGCATTCGGCAGATGTGGTGGGTGGGTGCCTGTAGTCTCAGCCATGAAATAAATTAGCAGGATGGATTTCCTTAGAATGTTATATGTGAGCTTGGTTCCCTCAGCCCCTCCCATGCTGAACAAACAATAAATTTCTCTTTTGCGGGAAGGGGGAGAGAGTAACTTTTAAAATAAAAGCAGGATTGTAATGCTGACCTTGTCTCCTCGGTTTTAAATAGTTTTCACGATATAATCAATGGTAATGGTATACATGAGGTTTTGTTTAAAGGAAATACAACGCCTTAATTGTACTGCTTAAAGAGAAGCATTGCATCAGAAAGATTCATTTAAATACATTTGGCTCGAGGCGCTCTTCACAATTCATTCATGCTGATTTTCTCTTGGACTTGTTAGGAATGCAGTGTAAAAAGGAATCAGCCTTGCTGGATCATAACATTCTGTCCCCAAAGCTCACTTTTATTCAGAAATCTTAGCTGCCAACAAAAGAGTTCCTTTTTATTGTAATTTGCAACTACAAGTGCATTTGAAACCTGGCCGAATGTTGCAGAGAGATTTAACACAACATGCTTGTTTCTGTGATTAAATAGTTGCTTGAATGAGGAGCTGACGGAGGAGACCGACCAACGCCAGGAAAATTCTGTCCACAGAATCACTGCAACCCTTTTTTTAAAAAAATAATTTGTTTCATTTTATTTAAAATACATATTCAATTCATCTTTCATTTAACAATGTGTCATCTGGTTACAAGTGCCTTGTGCCATAACAATTAAATTTTACAACCATATTCATTATTTTAATATTAATTCTCTATTCTTATCATATTAGTATACAAATTATTCTCTTACTATAACATTTCTCTTCTTTACATATTCAATTCTATTAACATATTTTCTGTATTTCAGTGGTCTAATAATCATTTCTAGCTTTCATATTGTTGGAAGAATTATCCTTCTGGGTTCAGTTCCAAGTGGGGAAAAAGACATGGTGGCTGCTTGGAAAGATGCTTTAGTGGTAGACAAGACCACATGGCTTGGAGCTCCAAAGAAGGAAGGGCTGAGATGCTGAGTGTGCCTGGGATTTATACCCTCGGTTGGGATTTGAATTTGAGCTTGTATTCTGATTGGTTGTCAGATGCCCACGGGGTCATGCAGGGGCAACTCTGTGTAGGCTGTCCTGAGTTCCAGGCTTGATTGAGCCTTGCTGGATGATGATGTAATGAAAGGGCTTTGGGCAATTCCTATTTTAGCTCTACCTGGAGTAGATCTTTGTTATGTAAAATAGGCTGGCCTAGGCCAGAGTAATGGCCCATTAGCAAAGGTGGGTTTCTGCTTCTGAGGTGAGTTTCTGCTTCTGAGTTTCTACTCTTTTTAGGGGAAATATTCTGCCTTTTTAATATTTCCTAGGATATTTCATTTTTCTAGGAGTGGGGTGGGTTTTAACTCCCAACAACATTTTTTTCTCTTTAAAAAAATAATAATCACTGGAACCCACCAATCCATGCAAAAGCACATGCAGAGGGCACACACAAGCCCTGTTTGGGACTGCATTGTTGGACTTTCCGGAGTGGCAACTGAATTCAGCTGCCAGGCCAAAACAATTGAGAAGCCACTGGCAAAACAAGCAGACATTTGAGGGCAGCACTTGGGAGACCAGAGCAAGGGAAAAGGCAAGGAGCGCTTGTGCTTACAGAAGGATGGAGGCTGCTGGGGGATTTATCTCCCAGCATCACCTAGGTTCAGTCATTTGCCCTTCCAACAAAGGTCTCCACTTTGCCACAAGTTTGGACAGTTGTGTTGGTTTTCATATTTTGAGACACGCCCGGCTGAACCTGAGCGCTCCCTGCTTCTTCAAGGCCCCCCCAGATGGGCTTTTGCCAGATTGCCCCAAGAGAAGAAGGACCGGATCCCTCTGACGTCTCTCCCATGGTCCCTTGTGGAGGGGTGACCTCGGATGAGGCTCTTGCCCTTCTCAGAGGATCCACCATTTGCCCTCCAGCCCTTTCCCTTTCTACACATTGGCAGTTCAGGATACAAGTATCCCCCGACCTATGACCACAATTGGGAATGGGACGCTAAGCATGGCGGGGGTTGAGTCAAGCCTGATTTTACAACCCGTTTTGCCATGCGGGGGTGGGGGGTTTGAGCGAATTGAGTTTCCCCCCTCTGACAAAACAGTTGTTACCAGACCTGGAGAGCAGAGAAGGACATCCGGGAGACTTCCAGCACTTGGGAGAGTAACAAAAGAGACAGGGCCTGAGCCTTTGACTTCCTTCCTTTCTTGACAAAGCCATGGGCAGGTTGTGCGCATTAGTTGCATTGCTGTTCTGTAACCTCTCTTGTCCCCCCACCCCTCATTTTATTCCTTCCTTAATAGCAAGTGGTAGAAGTAGTCCAACCTGCAAAGACCCCCTTTCCTGCCCCCTTGGAAGAAGGCTTAGCCAGCGACATCTATTCCAAGTTCCTAGCTCTGACTCCAGGGGAGGAAGAGGAGGAGGAGGAAGAGGAGGAGGCAACCAAGGTAAGCGGAGCTCTCTGGGGGAGAAAGCCAAATGCCATCTTGCCATTGCCAAACTCCTTCATTCCTCGGCTTGTGTTCCCAGGGGATGGTTTTCGTGGCCTTAACTGAGAGGCTGCCCTGATCTGCTCCTTCCCCGATGAAGCTTGGAGGCCTCTGAGCAGCCAAAAGAGGGCCTGGCCCCAGCCTGGGCATCTTCTCGGCCCCAAAGAAAAGCCCCACCACTTTGTGGCTTTCCCTGCATCCCTTCACTCACATTCACACATGCATTTCTCCCTCCCTCCCTCCCTCTCTCTCTCTCTCTCTCTGCCTCTGCCCCTCTCTCTCCCCCCCCTCACTCACACACACACGCACACCCCTCTTATTTTTCTTGCTTCTGCTGAAGACTGGACAAAGGTAGAGAATTTGGGAGGGTTTCCTGCCATGAGTGACAGCAGGAAACCTGCCAGGCATCCCCTGTGATCCTGTGAAGAAGACTGATCATCTTGGTGGGAAAGGCTGAGGGTCTTCAGCTTCCCCTTTCTGTGGCCAGAGTGGGGTGGGGTGGGGGGCACAAGTGATTCCATCTGCTCTAGCAGGCCATTCGCCCTTGCGATGGGGGTGGGGGTCGCTTGGTGAGCATTTGCCTGTCCTCTTTTTAGGAACCAGAACGCGTTCTTGCAGAAGCGCCAGCTGAAGAACAAGGGACCGTGGACCCTTTGATGGGCTACACCATCGAGGACGTCCGCTTGCTCCTGGGCCAGCTCACCAACGACCTCATCAGCAACATTCAGGTAGGGTTGCAAGAAGCAGCTGGACTTAATTCTGCTTTCATGCTGGGTGCCACAGCGGGGTGTCTTTGCCAGGATGAACTGAGCATTGTTGACCACAGCACAACCGGTGGGCTGCTCTTCCCAGACATGAGTCTGGTTACCCAAGAGGGAATTGAAGAACGCCTGTGCAATGGC
Source organism: Naja naja (assembly GCA_009733165.1). Taxonomy (NCBI): domain Eukaryota; kingdom Metazoa; phylum Chordata; class Lepidosauria; order Squamata; family Elapidae; genus Naja; species Naja naja. The sequence continues at coordinate 84,592,230 of CM019151.1, read as the reverse complement.
GTCAGCACGGAAGCCCACGCCGTATGCTGTCAAGACAGCAAAGGAGCCCTTTGCAGATCATTCCTCCGTCTGAGCCAGCGCACCCCTTTAGGGGACAGCCCCAATGGGAAGGCACAGCAAGTGGGGTACAGCAGAGGGTCTTCCTTGCCTTCCCCCTGTGTCTGCAATGCCCTCTTAGGCCAGGGTCCTGGCCTAGGGACTCCCCACAAGTAAGTGGTCAACACAAAGATTATTTCTATTCAATTAATGTTTCATTTGGGCAGAGTTTGGCTGTTCTGATACATCTTGTGGATTATATCTGGAAATCCATGTGGAATGACGTGTTAACAGTCCCATGAAAATACCACTTCCAGCAGGGAAGGAATGCCGGTTTAGTCCCCTTTTACTCTGCCTTTTATTGCAAATTGAGCTGTTTAACAATAAAAATAAATGAAAAGAAAAATGAAACAAGCAAAACTTAGTGCTGAGAGCCTTTCCCACTTGGGAGAGCTGAAATATTTAAGAGTGATTAAATGGGGGCATTAAAGAATCCTGGGAAAGTTTACATTCTGCGCAAGGGTCACTGCTGCTTTTGCTAACCTGCCACTACAGCCGGGCAAATGCCTTCCTTGCAGTTTTCTCATATTTTCCATTTGTAAATCCCATTTAACCTATTCCCACAGAAGTTCAAGAATATTGGTTAAGCTTACAGTACAATTTGTAGGTTTGTGCACATTCCTCCAAAAGAAACATTATTTTGTTCGTAGTTTTCCTTAATGGATATGCTTTTTGCAGTTTTCCTCCACATGTTCCTTTGAATTAGGCAGCTGCATAACTTCTTGCAGGGAAGAATGGCTTCCAGAAGGCAGCCAGATAGTGGGGAATTAGAGAGCCCCCATTCTGAGGCCAGGAGCTACCTTCTCCCCACCCCAGGTGCCCTCTCTGCCTGCGCAGGCAGACCTGAGCATTTTTAGGCCACAAAGCTCCAGAAGCCCAGCTCTGTTGAGCCATATGTGAGCATCACAGTGAAATTAAGCTCTGCGTCCTGATACTTCTTTCTGGGATGTTAACTATCAATTAAGCTTTCGTTAAAAGAGACCGGCACTTAGCTCACTTTTTCCCCTGGAGTTTCATTTTCATTTCCAGTTGGGTCTTCAGAATGCAATTTGGGTCCCCCACAAAATGAAACTCCACAGCAAAGGAAATAGAATAGAACAAACCTGTAGTATATTGATATCAGCCTTACCAACTTGGTGACTCCAGATCTCTTGGAGCGAGGCTTTGCCAATGTGTGCTGGGAAAGAAAGACAGGACATTTATCCAACATATCTGTACCGTCTCCATTTCAGGAAGGTCAGGCCAACTGCCCCCCTGCCCCCAGGAAGACTTGTGTTCTGCAAGCACAGGTTGAGTTGTCCAAACACCAGGAAGCCAGGAGTCCTTCACTGTCCTGTAGTTCAAAGAGAGCTGAGCCCTGCTCTGGGCTGGGGCAAAGGGAGCTTGGATGGCCGCAGAAGGAGAGAGTTTATGGGATGCTGCCGCCCTGTCCCACTGGAGCTGCAGGGTTTTTTAGCCTTGCCCTTTTTCCAACCTGTGGACTAACACTGTACAGTCTGTAGTGTGTTTTGGATGTGATGCATACAAGATGTGATGCATACAAGAGCCTTGGTGGTGCAGGCTGTTAAAAGCCTAGCACTTAATTCCAGCTGCCTGCAATTAGTGCAGGCTTGAATCCCACCAGGCTCAAGGTTGACTCAGCCTTCCATCCTCTCGGGGTAGGTAAAGTGAGGACCCAAGATTGTTGGGGGCAATAAGCTGACTTTGTAAAAATGCCGCTTAGTAATAAGCAGGCATATACAGTGGAATGAAGGCTATTGCTGAGCGCATTGAGTTGCGCTCCAAAGATTGTAAGCCACCCTGAATCTCTGGAGAAGGGCGGCATATAAATATGAATTTTAAAAAAAGATAAAAAGAGACAGAAGATTACAGAGTTGCCAAACACTCTTCTTCATAGACTGAGATCTACGAGAAGCTCCAAATGCAAGAAGACACCTATTCAACGAGAATAGAGAAGCTGAAGAAAGCCTGAAGCCATCAGAGCAGTGGAGCAATGGTAGGATCTTGCACAGAGCAATTCACTGGGTTTTGTTGGTAAGGGAAGCATAATTTAGGCAGGACCCACCGACTGGGAATTGATGTATGCCTCTCTCTAGAGCTGGACTGGATAGCAAAACCTTGAAGGCTGGAGAGCAGTGAGCCCTCCTTTAAAACAGTCCCTAATTTCCGCACGTCTTTTCTAAGCTGAGCCACATCAGATGTGCGAAACTTCTCCTGTGTAGGTTGCTGGAAGATATTTGGAGGACTCAAGTATTTTGTAGCGACAATAAGCAGACTTGTCTTTGGTTGCTAAAGGTTTGTCTCCTTTCTATGAATTCTTCTGCTCTTCTCAAGCTACCCAAACCTGAGGTGGCTCCCCGGACCTCTGCATGGAGAAAGGAGCAGAAGACAGGAGACATTCTCTAGAGATGGGGGCATAAGTGCCTCTACTTGTCCCCTGTGCTGAATGACCAGAATGATCACCCTTTGGGGAAGTGTCAGAAGAACGCTTGCTTCTTCTGGGAAACGTTTCTGCCCTAGCATCTCTCCCACTCCTCCTTTACCCGTGACCCAAATGGAAAGAGCAGACACAAGTATGGACCAGCTCTGCAGATGGGGTTGAAAGGAGAGACTGAGTTTCCGTCAGGTGGCCTGGCTTATTTCATTGATGGGCAAGTAGCCTGAGATGGGTTCAACTTCACACAGAGGAGGAAAATGAGTTTGGCAAAGCACAGCCTTTGACCATATTCTTTCAGGGTGGAGGGGTGACTTATAGAAGGAAGTACAGTGGGAGCCCTATTAAACCAGTCAATGAAAAATCTAATGAAAGTAAGTTGGCTCATAAATTTCATCGTCTTCCCTGTTTGGGATTGTAATCCAAATGGAGGAGGGGGGGGGGGGAAGAACCGTTGTATTCTTTGAAAGTGTCCATGCTTGCTCAGAATTAATCTGACAATGCTCTGGAGAGCATCCAGATTAAAATAAACCTGGCAATGAATAAAAGCAAATCTGTGGCTGATGGCTGCTGTTACTCATCAAACCAAGGAGAACACACGCAACATTCTTTATTTACAAAACAGAAATAAAGTGTAGGTCCATAGGATGGAAAAATCTGTTTTGGTACAGTACTTGTAGAAGAAGTCTTCAGAAACAAATTCCATGATATCCAAATCATTTGGATATTTCTTTTCCTCATTCTCCAAGCGCATCCACACTTCCCGTGACAACGTTCTTCCTGGAACTGGGGGAGTTTAGATGGTTCCATCTAGGGTTTGAGTGTCCGTATTTGAGCATCAGAAAGAATTGCAGGTATGAGAATAATTGTTTGAATAAATTGGATCACAAAGAGGAGGGGCACACAGAGCAAAAGCTAATTTTCAAGACATCTAGAATAATTTAAAAAAATAATATGCACCACATTTTGTTAACTCAGGAAAATAAAATGGTCACATAAAGTACAATGTGAAGAGGCATACTGACCATCAGGGCCTGTCAATCTATTTTACATCAGCATGCCTAATCAATAACCCTTTCATTTAAATGTTCCTCAATTTTGCTGATAGTCTCACTGCAAAATCTCATAATCTCAGATGCTCAGAAAATGCCTTGAGCTTCTCTGGATGATGTAAACAGGATTGACCTGGAGCTTGGCTGGGGCAAAGCTTCTTCTGCTGTCTGCATTGCAGAAGGTCTCCAAAACTTGTCTAACCTGCTGAGATTGACCAGTTATCAGCATGTCCAATTTGATTTCAGAGCCTCTCCAACCTGGGAAGGAGCTTTGAGGATGACATTCTGCGTTGGCAACCTTCTGGAGGTTTTTCCTCACCATTTCTTTTATAGTTCTTTCGTAGGAAAAGCATCTGCGATTAAGGGAAATGAAGCCCATCGGCTCATTGCCCTGCAAGTCAACAGAGGAGAAGAAACTTTTCAAAGCAAGTTGCAGACCTGCCTTTTTTTTCTGCTCCATTTTGTCATTTGACTGAGTACAATAAAGAAGTGTTGTTCACTTGGCTCCTGAAATACTACAAAGTTGGAAGTCATGAATCTGGCTTCTTTCACTGTGGCTCCCTTACTTTCTTCTCTCTTGCTTACCTCGGCTTCTTCTAGAGAAATTAAGACATTATTGTGAGTTCGGGAAGAAAGAGATTGACAACATTGCAGAGTCATTTATAATCAAGCTGCATGGGGGTGATAGAAGTTGGGCCATATAGCTCAAAGTCCCAGGACCCAAATTCTACTCCCAGCTGGCCTTCAGCTCTCATTGAGTCCCATATATTGAGTCTCATAGCATCCGCAGACGACCGCCCTGTTTAGGGTCACCCGCTGCCTCTTACATCGGGAGACGGGGTTGGATCCTATGCAGGGTAGGGCTGAGGAATTTGGTCAGTATCTGCTGGATAAGATCGCTCGGATTCGGGAGGGGCTAGACTCTAATTTGCAGTGGTCTGAGGGGGGAGGGACAAGAAGTCCGGCCGATATCATCTGGGCTGAGTTTGATCCTGTTTCCGAGGATGAAGTGGACAGGATTATGCAACGTTTGAGTTCCACCACATGTTTATTGGACCCATGCCCTTCCTGGATGGTGTATGCCGCCAGGGAGGTCACATGTGGCTGGCTCCGGGTAGTAGTCAACGCTTCATTAAAGGAGGGCTCTTTCCCCGCCGCCTTGAAAGAGGCGGTGGTGAGACCCCTCCTGAAGAAGCCTGCCCTGGACCCTGCCGTATTAAACAACTTTCGTCCGGTCTCCAACCTTCAGTTTTTAGCGAAGGTTGTTGAGAGTGTGGTGCCTCAACAGTTTCCGCTTTTCCTGGATGAAGCGGACTATCTAGATCCCTATCAATCAGGCTTCCGGCCCGGTTCAGTACAGAGACGGCATTGGTCGCACTGGTGGATGATCTCTGGAGGGCACGGGACAGAGGTTTTTCCTCTGTCCTGGTCCTATTCGATCTCTCGGCGGCTTTCGATACCATCGACCATGGTATCCTATTGCGGCGCTTGAGGGTTGGGAGTGGGAGGCACTGTTTTGCAGTGGTTCTCCTCCTACCTCTCAGAGAGTTCTCAATCGGTGTTGGCAGGGGGCAGAGGTCAGCCCCAAGGGCTCTCATTGTGGGGTCCCACAGGGATCGGTCCTCTCGCCCTCCTGTTCAACATCTATATGAAGCCGCTGGGAGATCATCCGAGGTTTTGGGGTGAGGTATCATCAGTATGCTGATGATACCCAGTTATACATCTCCACCCCAAACCAAATCAGTGATGCCGTCTCTGTGATGTCCCATTGTTTGGATGCGGAATGGATCTGGATGGGCAGGAACAGACTACAGCTCAATCCGGCCAAGACTGAGTGGCTGTGCGTACAGGCATCTCGCTCCAGTGAGTATATTCCACCTTTGGCCATAGGGGGAGAGGTGTTACCCCTTGTGGATAGGACACGGAACCTAGGGGTTCTCCTGGACTCATGGCTCAGTTTGGAGGAGCAGGTGGGAGCCGTGGCCAGGGGGGCCTTTGCCCAGGTTCGGCTGGTTCGCCAGCTCCGCCCTTATCTGGATCGAGATGCCCTTCGCACGGTCACTCATGCACTTGTTACGTCCCGACTCGACTACTGCAATGCTCTCTATGTAGGACTGCCCTTGCATACCATCCGGAGGCTCCAGCTGGTGCAGAATGCGGCCGCGGGTTGTGATGGGAGTTTCCCGATACTCCCATGTTATGCCCCTCCTGCGTGAGCTGCATTGGTTGCCGGTTGCCCTCCAGGTGCGATTCATGGTTCTGACATTGACATTCAAAGTCCTTCATGGCATGGGTCCAGGGTACTTGAGGGAGCGTCTCCTGCCAATATCAAATACCGGTCGCCCTGTGCGAGCACACAGGTTGGGACTCCTCGGGTTGCCGTCCGCACGACAATGTCAGCTTGCGGTGACCCAGAGAAGGGCCTATTCTGTATCGGCCCCTGCCTTATGGAACCAGCTACCCTGAGCCCGGCTGGCTCCCGATCTCTCCTCTTTCGGTGCGACTAAAACCTGGTTGTTTTTACAGGCTGGGCTGGACTGATCTCCTGGGGGAGAGGGTGGGTTTTAAATTCGATTTTAATTTGGTTTTATAGTTGTATTTTGGCTTGTTTAGTTTAATTTCTTTTTAAATAATTTATTGTTCTGTGTTTTTATCTGTGAGCCGCCCCGAGTCCTTTTTGGAGAGTGGCGGCATACAAGTCAAAATAATAAATAAATAATAAATAAATATGCTGGTCTTCTTCATCCTGAGAGTATCTGACGAGACTTCCATGGTGACATCCCCATTCCATTTTGGGATTATTTTCCCAAGAACCTGATGCCGGTAGGTCAGGTCCATCCCCACCCTGAAACTCTTGCAAGCATTTCAGTTGTGTGCACATTTTTAAAAAGTCTGTGTCCATGCGTATTTATTTCTCATGTATTTAACTTTTTATGCTGCCTGAGTAATTTATAATGTTTGTGATGACCCAGGGTGTGGCACAAAGGCAACACAGTCACATAAGTAAGAAAAGTCCTTTTAATACTTCCAACTTTGCCCCCAGTGTCCAGTTACCTTCGGCTGGAGAAAAAACTCTCCCAAAAATAGTCTTTAGGTGGAAGAAATTCAGTCCGAAAACAAAGTATATACGAACTGTAAATAAAAATCCACACAAACCACACTGCAGCAATTAACGGGACAGGGCAGGAGAAGGAATTGCAGATTTGAAAGCCCAGCAAAACACACACAGTTGGGAAGACGCCAGGAACCCAGATAAGCCTCAACGATACCAGATAATTCACAATTTGCTCCGAACAACTTTGCTGTGCACAACTTCCCTTTTTAAACACTGTTCCCAGCTGCAGCTAATGAAGGGAATCAAGACCCTTTCCTCCCCCATAAGCCATGCAATTCACGTTGCTCCCTTCTCCGTTCCTCCCTACATGCCCTAGGATGAAGAGGGGGTGGGCCTGGGTCTTCCTCTGAATTCCCTCTGCCTTGCTCTACCTCTCCCCTGCTCTGCCCAGCCAGACTTTGCCCTTCCCTGGTTTCTTCCACAGCCAATGGAGCCACACTCCCACTCCCTGTCAGCTGCTCAGCCCTCGGAATTCTGACGGGCATGACACTGTTTCACTTTATGTTGCAACCCTGGGAACATAATAATTGATTGGCTGGGGCAGACCAAAGGACATCCTGGCCAACTGTCTCCACTAGCAAGTGATAGGCTGAGTTCTCACACAGAGATTATTGAGAGGTGTGTTGAATTTATAGGTGGAGGCTCTGTTTAGCGATTATGATCCCCACTGATTGAGATCTTTACCTAGGTTAGTAAGGCAAATAACACTTGACGTTGGGCTGATATACAGTAACTACAAGACAAGCATCTTCTATACTTCTAAAAGCTTATCTGTGTTTGTAGTTATATCCAAATGTTTCAGTCCTGCCTTGTAATCCCCTCTTTTGTTCTGCTTGTTAGATATCAGCTCCAAATGTTCCACTCTGTGTTATGGTTAGATTCATGATCTTCCCTAGAGCATAATATTTAAGTCAAGCTTTATCAGGCTACTTAAGAGAGAAGAATTTGGTCCCTTGTTTGTGTTCCAGGGAAATGTTTTCAATTCCTTCTGCTGCCAGACACATAATGTGGATCATACTAACCATTTTTCCCAAGCCTCCTTGACCCTCCACCCCCCCCACCATAATAAACTAATTTACACAAGGGTGGTGGGGAATTTGGCAGTTGTCTGCAGAAGGAGGGTCTCTCGCAAATTTGGACCAAACACCAGGCAGAACTTTCCTGCATGTCAGGGCTCTCCAACCTTAGCAACTTTAAGACTTGTGGACTTCAACTTCCAGAATTCTGGGAGTTGAAGTCCACAAGTCTTAAAGTTGCCAAGGTTGGAGACCCCTGCTGCATGTAATCCAGTCCAAGCAGGGCTGTTTGCAATACCTCCTTGCACTGCTGCCATTTTGACAATTCAACTGAACATTTTAAAAAAGAAACCCAGGGGAGAGCCAGAAAATGATGAGCTGGTCAGCTGAATGCCTGTTCCAGGCAGATTGATAGAAATGATGATCAAGGGAGCCAGAAAATTAGCATGGCTTCCTTGAAAGAAAATCCTGCCTATTTGGAGGGTTTGGGGTTGTGTGTGTGTTTGTTTGTCTGTCTGTGAGTACCAATGGACACATGTTGGAGGTGCCCTCTTGACTTTTGAATACCTAATTTTTCTTTTTAAAAATCTTTGCTTAAAGTTTTCCTCACCAAACCTGACAGTTGTGAGCAAAGGGGTCTGTCATTTTAATGGTTGCTAATTGGTTAAAAAAAATCTCAAGAGAAAACAGTGGGAATAAATGTGCAATTTTCTGCTTGGAGGGATTCCTGCCTTTAAACTTGTTCATAGTGATCTCAACTTGGGGTAAGAAATGAGCTGACCAAATTTGGAGATGACACAAACTATTCAGTGACCAGCCATGAAGAAGCATTTTGTAAGCTGTGTCAATGCTTAGCCAAATGGCAAATGTGCTTCAATAGATGCAAAATGATGGGCTTTTGGGGACAGAAAAGCCTTACTTCACATATAGCCTGATAGGAGCTGGGTAGTCCGTAATTAACCAAATATTGTTGGGTCCTGCTAGGAAGCCCAGTGGTGCGATCAGGCTGTTTCCTTTCCCAGCTGTGACAAATTCTAGAGAACATTTGGAAAGATATTGAAAATAAAGCTTCCGGCTCTGTAATGCCACATCCTTCTGTGAAATATTGTGTACGGTTCTGGACATCATGCATGAAAAGGGAACATAATAACAATTTAGGGGGAAATGTGGAAAAAGACGATCAAAATGGTCATCAAGTTAAAACTTCTTCCATACCGGAAACATTGACAATGGGGGAATCTGTACCTTGGATGAATGCAGACCAGGCAGGAGTATGGCCAAGCTCTGTAAAATCATGGAGGTATTTTTTCTCCCATACTCCATTGAGGATCAGGGTTCATTTGTTTGGCCAATCCTGGTCTCCATCAAGAGAGAAGGAGTCCTTTGCCTATTATCTCAGCCTTTGAAAGTTGGTCTTGATATTGGATAGCTGAGGTGAGTCAGCCCAGATGTTAATTGGCTCTTCCTGGTTTTCAGTTTGTGCTGAATAGATTAAACCTGCATAATTATCTACATCAGGTACAGAAATTTTGGATAAGCTCATAGCCTATTTAGAGCCAGGAGGTTCCTCCAATATATATATATTATATATATATATATATATATATATATATATATATATATTTATTTATTTATTTATTTATTTATTTATTTATTTATTTATTTATTTATTTATTTGACTTGTATGCAGCCCGCTCTCCGAAAAGGACTCGGGGCGGCTCACAACTAAAAACAGAACAATAAATTAATTAACTAAAATTAAATAAAACAAGCCAAATTCATCTAAAAAACCTTACAAATTTAAAATATAAAACCACCACCCCTAAGAGGTCAGCACAGCCCGGCCTGTCCAAATAACCAGGTTTTCAAATCATGGCGGAAGGTGCGAAGGTCAGGGGCCAAACGGAGCCCCAGGGGTAATTGATTCCACAAGGTGGGAGCCGCCACAGAATAGCCCCTCCCCTGGGACACCGCCAAACGACACTGGGTCGCAGACGGCACCCCGAGGAGCCCCTGCCTGTGCGCTCATACAGGGCGATTAGCATTCGATGCTGTCAGGAGACACTCCCGTAAATATATGCCAATGGTGGGAAGAGGGACAGCTCATCTCCTGACACGAACTTCTGGACTCACCATTTTTAAGAGAAGGCACTTGTTTTTTCTTGCAAGAAGCTACAGGAGCCTGGCTTTGGCAGATCCAGGGGCAGATGGAGAGAATGACTTCATGGAGTGGCCTGAAACAGGAAGGAGGGACTAAAGAAGGCCAGGGATATCTCTCCACCCCACCCCACCCCAACCTATCTCTCTTCTCCTCCTTGTGTATGTCTGCTGCAATGGGGAGCAGGGAGTCACTCCAGGGCTCTCCTCTGAACCAAAACAGGTTTTGGAGCACAACAGCTTCTTGAGTGCCGATGAAGTGTAGACACTGAGCTTGATTGCTCAGTGCTTTTGAAGAATCCTGAAAAGGTTTCCTTTGGTGTAAATATCTCCTGGATTACTCCATCGATATCTTCCCCCTTGGGGATCCAACTGGAAACTGTGCCACTCCACCACCTATTTACCAGCATCTGGTTTGTTGGAACACATTCAATCAGGGTTTTTCCCCCCTGAATATGAGAGGATTTATTTGGGAGTGTAATCAATTTACAAAAGCTTTAAATTGATGCGAGAGAGAGAGAGTTTGTGTGCATGTGTCTGTGTGTGCTTCAGTTCAAGTTGTTCTTTTAAGAAAGCATTAGGAACAGTGTCTTTCAATGCCAGGCATGACGGTTACTCCCGATGTGTTTTAGCCAAAGTTTTCTCACCAAGATGAAATGCAAGAGAACTCCCCCAGCAACTGCAGACCCTGCCATTAAAGAGTGAAAGGCGGGTGGGAAGCTAAATACATCTATCGATAGGATCCCAGTGTTTCTGCAATACTGTCAAGATTGTCATGGAAGATCTCTCACACTGAGAGTGTAGATGATTTACCACGACCTGTTGCTTATCTCAGATGCTTCTAGTTAGACTTTTGCTGCACAAACCCACCACCCACCTACTTTCTGTGTTGCATTTTTAACTCCATGCATTGTATTTTTCTACCTGCAGTTTCCCACTGTTTTATAGCAATAGCACTTAAGACTTATATACCACTTTACAGTGCTTTCCAGCCCTCTCTAAGCGGTTTACAGAGTCAGCTTATTGCCCCCAACAGTCTGGGTCCTCCTTTTACCCACCTCGGAAGGATGGAAGGCTGGGTCAACCTTGAGCCTGGTGGGATTCGATCTGCCAAATTGCAGGCAGCCGGAAGTCAGCAGAAGTAGCCTGCAGTACTGCACTCTGACTACTGCACCACCAGGGCTCATTATCCCTACATCTTAGTACTTGTCAGAGAGAAAAGGATTAAGGTCAGAAGGAACCATTTGGAGTGAAGGGTTAAGAATATTGTCCTGGGTCTTGCCTAAGCTTACTTGTCCCATCCCAAGCCCTCCAATGCATTCGCCAGGAGACAAAGATGGTGGTCCAGCTGAGGGGATCCTGCAGCAGATTCCCAGCACTAGAGCTGCACCCTCAGAGACTCAGGCGGTCTCCGCCCAGGCCTGACCGTATATCTTCAGGTGTCCTTCAGGCTCCAGAGTCAGAAAGGGAGCCACAGCCCTCTTTCCCTCTTCGCTTCAGGGGGTTCCTGGGTGCAGCTGGCCGCCCGTCTGCTTCCAGAGAAAACAGCAGGATCTTCCTTTGGGTTGAGCTTGTTAGGCCAGAAGGGCCCACTTTGAAGAAGAGCAGATTCCGCTCGTACTTTGATGGTATGGATATTCTTCGCACTTTATTCCTATCGACAAGGATACTTTGAGCTTGTTTTCAGATGTGGTGCCAAGAAGGCTTTGTCGTGTTTAAAGTGTAGTTTAGTTCTGGCAGTTGTGTGATGCCTTCATGTTTTGTGTAGACCTGGCCTCTCATTGGCTCCCCTCTTGCTATTGTTACAGACCATACAATGGCCTTTCTTTCCTTTGAATGCTGGGACCTTGTAAAGAAACCATTTCACAGGTGAGAAGTCGAGGAGAGCTTTATATCAATCTTTTAACAAACCTCAGACTCCTCTTTTGAACGTTGCCAATTGAATTGAGAGAAGGAACAGCCGAGATGGATATGGTGAAAGGCTGGTGGTTTGTTTCCCCTCCACCTTTCTTGCTGAAAATACCCATCCTCCACCCTTCTCCAAGCTCTGGGCATTGAGGACTTTCACAAAAGGGACTGAGGTGAGAAAAGGCAGCTTAGATTTAAAGATGAGAACAAGGGGTTAAAATTATTTTTATGGTGTTTTTCTAATGTAAAGCATTTGTTTACAGTAAGTAGATGCTCAGTGATTCTGAAACACTGGGTGGTCGCTCTTCAAGCAGACACAGGTTCACAAGATCTTCTTGGCCTTCCCTTCCTTTGACCAGCGCAATAACCTGGGTAGGGGAGTGACCCTGGTCTACGGGGTCTACCAAGATCTGAACTGACCTGGGCTGGTTGACAGATATAATGCAAAACTACGGTTCGATGCAGCTGAGGAGCCTTAACTCAGAGGCCTGTTTCCTGGAGTGTAGAGTTCAGCAAGGCCTGTACAAATTTGTGGTTCATCAGAAAACAAAATGAAAGCCTGGCCAAAATGGCCAGGCGAAGGGGACAGAGGAAGAATGGAAGCTCAGCTCAAGCTCCAAATTCTTTTCACCAGATTTATTGAAAGAAGCAAATATCTCAGAAGCTGGATTGTTTTTACTTCAGAATCCCAATTTAGCTCTTGTAGTGGAGACGTTTTCTTTGGGGGGCACCATATGATAGAACCGGAGGCTGTTCTCTTACCTGCTCACTCAGGAATGTCCAAGGCAGAGGTGTGTCTGTCTCAGGCTTTGACACTCCATGACCCACCCTGAAGACCCTCTTTGAGTCAGTTGGCATTGGGCCCAAGATATCTCAGGTTGAGGGAAAGGGCTTGCTGACCCCATCACATCTCAGAATCACCCGAATCAAACCTTTCCACGGTGATTTGAGGGTACCTGAACTGATCTGAAGTCTGATCTGTGGCTCATTTTCTTTAAAAAAGAAAAGAAACAGAAACAAAATGCTTACAGGAAAAGCTACGAGGGGTTTTCCCCCCCCTCCAGAATAGTAAGAAAAAATGCAAGACCCCAGCAACGTTACATGTGTAAACAGGATAAGAAACAACTTTGTCTCTAAATAGTCCGATGTAAGTTGTTTCAGATGTTTCATTAAACATCCACAAAAATGCTGGATTGGAATAAATCTTTTCTAAAAAGGAGGCAGATTTATTTAGCTAAGTGGGGAGGGATGGATCCTTTTTTTACTGTAGAGTTATTTTTATTATTACTTTAATCAAAAAAAAGAGCAAGTAATAACATCATGTACCAGATGTTTAGATCTTGGTGAAGATATTGCTGGGAATAGTTGCCGGCTGTTATTCCCTAATCTACGCCTGCATCCTTTATTTTTCAGCCCTAAGAGTGAAGACGGATTGGCATGAAAAGGGCCTGAGATGATGTTGGGGGCAATTGGGGCGGGGCAGGTTGATGTGGTCCTTGGGGGGGCAGGTTTGTCCACAGGTGTGTTTTGCGAATCCTCTGTTTGCAGGGAGAACACTTAGGTGCCCCACTCTTTTCAGTTCTTGCTCTGCTGGTTCAGAAAAAAAACAGGCTTTCAAGCTTTAGTGTCTTTTACTGATTTCATCGAGTCTTTACTCCTAATTTATGATGCATGGGGAATTGAGCAGGGAATGATTGAAATCTCTCTCTTTTTTTCCACCTATTTTAAAATGGCAAAAGTCTTCTGGAAAAGGGAAAGCAGCCAATTAGTAGACTCAGAGAGAAAATGGCCAACATTCCTTGGTGAACTAGTAGTCCCTCAATACCTCCAAATAGCAGGGGTCACACATGAAATCAGGAGTTTTCCCTTTGGGGTCACCAAGGGCCCATGCTCTGCCATCCCTGTTTATAAGTGTCACCCGACTGGCTGTGCTGAGGTCTACAACCCCATCCTGGAGGAGCACAATGGCCTCGAGGGCCCCCAGATCCCAGGGCAGGCAGAACCCCTTCAGCCAGTCTGGGAGGGGGAGTTGAGGGTTTGGTTGGCTGTCTTGGACAAGCCCCGCTCCTTTCCAAATGGCTAATGCCAGAGAAGTCAGCCACTGCTCCGTCTCCTGGTTCCACACCTCTTGCCCAGCCTTTCTGCCTGCCTCCTGAGACAATTTAAGAAAACTAACCCGGATGCCTGTTGGGTAGGTCCAAAAGCATATGTGGACAAGGTCTTCCTGCCACAGTCTGTTCCATTTTAGGCCAGGGCTTACATTTTCTTGTGAATGTTTCAGCGAGCCTTGATTAGCAGGCTAACTTTGTGCAAGGTGAACAGGTGTGCACATCATCTGGTCACTAGAAAAGAGACTTCTTTGGTTGCAGTTGGGGAGCAAAGCACTTAGGAGGCACTTCTTCCAGCCTGCCTTGCCAGCCCCCTTCAGGGACTTCTGGGAGAAGCTTGGTTTCTTGGTTGTTCAAGACCCTAGACGTCTTAGGGATGGCCATGTCCACCAGGAGTTTATTTATTTACTTATTTATTTATTTTGTCAATCGCTTGCAAGATAATAAGTATAAGGATAAACATAGTTGTGAATACATGAAATGGATTCCAACAGAAAGTTGGAAATCTTCAGCATCTGCAAGGCGATAGAATTCAGTCCGTATGTCCTACCTGGACAATCTTCCTTGTTGACAAGTTTGGAGGCTCAGCGGCCTCCAAACTTGTCAACTTTAAGACTAGTGGACTTCAACTTGCAGAATTCTATGCTTGCTGGAGAATTCTGGGAGTTGAAGTCCACAAGCCTTAAAGTTGAAAAGTTTGGGGACCTCTGCTTTGGCTGACACCCCCCCCCCCGAGATCCAAAGGAGGAAATTCAGTTTTGCATTAAAGGGCTGCATCTGGTGTTGCTATGCCACATAACAATAACCCAATCTAATCAGCAAAATAAGGGTTTGGCCATATTTTACCATTTTATCCTTATATTAATTCATAGAGGAGACGGAACTTTTTTTAAAAAAGCAGGCCACTGTTCTCTAAAATGCAGCCTGATCGTTCATATTAATTAACTGAATCAATTAAAATTAAGAGAGTGTGATCTCTGGGGAGCTGGAGTGGCACCTGCCCTCTGGAATAAGGTCACCCCTAGATCTGTGCAACTCTTGCCCTGATGACAGTCCAAAAAGACCTGGCTATTTACCCAGACCCATGGCTTAGCATAGAAGGAACTCCTCTGTATGTGATATTTGTGATTCTATTGTTGTTAGGTTGCCATCTGGTGATCATTTTGTGGTTATTTTTGTATTTGTTACGGTTAATGTGTATTTTCTGTTTTTCTGTTATTTATGGTTGTGAGTCACCTAGAATCAGAGCAGGGGTCTCCAAACTTGGCAACTTTAATTTACACCTTTAATTTTAATTTACTGAAGTCCATAAGTCTTCAAGTTGCCAAGTTTGGAGACCTCTCAGTTAAAGTCAGGTAGCATCCAAATTAAATAAATTTTTAAAAAACTTAATGCGCAAACACAAGCTAATTGAGTTTACCTTGATTAATCTGTTGATCCTCAGTGAAAGGAACTTGCTTAGTGGGCTACCAGATTTGAATTGTAAAACTCCAAGCAGCCATTAGATGGCAGCAAAGACTTGGAGTTTTTCTATATCACTTTGCTGCCTCTCGAGTGAGGATGTGGTTGCCGCGGCCCTGATGTGGTGTCTCAATTATTCCCTGATAATTGTGCTGTAATCCTATATACACTTTGGACCGAAGAGTGTTTACTTCTAGACCAGCTCAACTTGCTTCCTTCCATGAACGTTACCAGAGAATGGAAAGCAAACCTCTTGCTTCACTTAATCAGGTATAAATTAAGAATATGCTGTTTGGTGTGATGCCTTTTGTAATACTTAATAAGTAGCTTGTGTAACTGTTCTGAAAGGGGAGGGGAGTTTATGTAAGGTCAAAAGAATATTAAAGTTTCATTTTGGAAGAAAATATAGCAACTGCCAAGGCTGATTAGTCATAAAATCCACTGTATGATCAAGAGCCATCAATACCTTTTCTTTTAATGACTAATCTAACAAGAAAGACATCAAAGATCTCTTTTAAACATGCACACACACACACACACACACACACACAAACATAGCCTGAGTAAACTGAAATATTTGGCTAAGCCAGTAAACATGAAATAAAACAAGTTTTAGAAATTGCAATTTTTGTTTTGTTCTGAAGTTCACAAAGGTTAGCACTACACTTTATTATATTAACTGCTTAGTTTTTAATGCATTCCTAAATTGCCGTGTAATCCAAAACCTTGTTGTCAGTTGCTTGCAATTGGAAAGTCCCTTGAAATGGGCAGGATGATTATAGAGCAGGCTCCAGAACAAAACATGTTTGTATGATTGCAAAAATATAGTTCTAATCTAAAGAACCCGGGATCCAAGTTATTTTTCCAAGTTTAATCCTTTCCTCCCCTCAGATCCCACCCCCTCTCCCTCCTCCTCCTCTTCCTCCTCCTCCTCTTCCTCCCCCCTCAGATACTCCTGACAAAGGGTTTCATTGCAGGCCTTTTAAAAATGCTCAAGACACAAGACAGCTTGGTGTAAAAATCTGTTGTTTTCCTTGCTGTGGGGACTTGGCTGTAAATTGCTAAGCCAAAGTTAGCTACAGATATTTCATTGTCGTATGTACTTACATCATCTTAATGAGATTTTATTTTACTTTGTCAAAGTCCTATTAATGGAAATGTGTTCTTGATTTCAAACAGGCCACTTTTTTATGCAAAACAGGATTCAGCTCTAATAAAAACAGCCTGCAATTCTCTAAGCCCTTGCCATAATGGATTGATACTGTGTGTGTGTGTGTGTGTGTGTGTTTACTTCCCGAGACAAGACTGTATCAAAGAACACTATAAGCAGATTTCTCTTTTTCTTTGCAGAATAATTGCTTGGGTTGGGTTACATTATGATCTCTAAATGAATAGTATCGCTTAGAACAAACACTTCTATCTTTTATCTTCCCCTTGCATACAGGGCTAAGCTTTTCTTTTGAAAAACACCAAAGCTACTTTTCCAGATAAGTCATTAAAATGTTTCCAAAGTATTTTAACTGCCAGATTAACTAAATCTGGAAAACAAAGAAAGATTGCTTACATTCTTGCAGCAGAAAGCTTGCCAATGTGTAATAACAAGCAACAAATTAATTTCTTTTGCAACTGCAGCTCAGCAATACAAGATTTGGAGAGAGAGAGAGAGAGAGATCCTTCCCAAAGAACCTGGGGATGGAAGAGAGAAGGGATCTTTCTTAGCCAGGCTGCTCTCTCAGCCCATCATTCTCCTGGGATTCCTTTGGACAGGACACCTGGGAACCCCAAACCCTGCCCACCTGCCCCCCCCCAACCTTTCCATGCCAGTTGCATTGTGCCAGGAGGCCGGGCAGATTTGGTGACCCTCTCCGGACATGGCAGGTCCATAAGGAGGTCCTGCAGGATTTCCCAGAATGCTTTGCACTGAACCAGGGCTCCTGGCCCAAACAAAGCCAGTTTAAAGTGCCCCCAGCAGCAAACACAGGATTGCGTCTACTTCCCCCACTAAAAATTTCCGCTCTGGTGCAGTCAATTAAGGGTCGCCATGACCTTCTGGCATTCCACCCCCCCCTTAAATCTAGGAAACCTCTTCCCCTCCTCTCTCCCCCCCTCCCTCCTCTAATTCTGCCTCCCCAACGGAGTCTAATATAATCTGCTCCGGGTCAAAGATTGTTTATGTCAGCAGTGTTCAAGCTACATAATTCTAAAATGCTTTAATAAAGTTATCAACTGGAAAATATTGCAAACATTTCATTTCCTTTGATACAGACTGAGGGCCTCCCCTCCCTTGCCCTCCCCTCCCAGCCTGTATTTCATTGCAAATTCCTGCTTCGATGAATCACCCGTCATATTTGCTTTAACTTTCCTGTGGTTCTACAAACAGACTTTATATGGCCGGACTTCAAAGATGGTTGAAATAAAGGTTGGAAATGTGATAGCCATCATCTATTATTAGGCACTAAATGCTAAACCACTTTGCATTTGAAGCCTTAAAACATGAATAATCTTTTTTAAAATGTACGTTTGGAGCGTTTTCACCCCCATCTGCATTTATCACAGAGGACTGTTTAGAACACTAATACTTTCCATAAACCACAATTGGCTTTGATTTCCCCCTCCCCATCCCTAGTATTTAAAAAAAAAACTCGTAGCATTATAACAGGCTTCTCGTATGCCAAACCAAAATACTCTACATGATGCTTCTCACAACCTAAAATTAATGTGTTACTGAGATGTTGAACCAGAGGCGTTTCTGGGAGGGGGGGGAACGACGACAGATAAAGATCTAAATTTTGAGAAGGAAGTCCAAGAGGGACCCTGGGGAATGTTACAGTCCACCATCGACATTAAATGGTTAGCAAAAAAATAAGCTGCATGTGAGCTTGAAAGAATTTATTAGCTTCATCCCAGAGTTGCATACATGGCAGGAATGTTAATTGTAAAAATCTGCAAAGTAGCATTTCTGGTAAACAGACGAGCTGCATGAAACAAAAGACCACGTCTGCCCCCCCAACCCCCACCCGTTATTCTGTTGGGTTCTGAATTTCTTGTGCATTTGGAAACCTTTGAGAGGCTTTTGGCCATATATTAGCAGCAGCTCTTTACAAATTTAGGACTGAGTTTGATGCGATCCCCCAGGTACGCAGTTTATCCCTGCTAACATTTTGTTCTTAGGTTTGCTAAAAGTTCCTGAAATTCTCTGAAGCTGCCTGTTACACCTTGAGCAAAAATGGAGGCTGGGAGGAGAGAGCTGCGTATATGCCCATATTAGAGTCAACAGGGTTTTTTTTTTTAATCCACCCTCCCTTTCTGTTGGCAACTCTAAAAAGACCATAGAAATATTTTATGAGTTGAGACAAGGGTTTCAAAACCCAGAACCTGAATCTTGACAGCGCTTATTATAGGGGAAGGGACTGACCTTCTCTTCGCCTCCATGGGTGCCTGCTAGGAGCCACGTGGTCCTTCACGTTCCACCTCGAAAGCTGCTTCCTTGTAACCTCCTCTCAGGACTGGTTAGGAGGGAAGTCCTAGTGGCAGCAAAAAAACGGATTACTCCAAAGCACAAATGATCAGCTAAAATGGAGGACTATATTTGATCTTCATAAGGTCATTTGCAGGGATGGGATCCTGCAGGTTCAGACCGGTTCAGGTGAACTGGTTGTTCCAACAATTAGTTGGCTCCACCCACCCACCCCTGCATTAGTCTGTCCTATATTTCCGTGTTTTGCAGCCCAGCTGATTTGCGTGGCACAGCAGATTCCCACGCCTTAGCTGTTTTACTCACCGGGGCTGCAGCAGAAGGTACATTTTAGAGCTGAAAATGGCTGCTTTTCAAATGCTGCGCACGCTCACCGAACCAGTTGTTACTCCGGTTGAATCCCACCACTGGTCGTTTGTGTTTCTGCAGATTCTCCCTTCAATCCTTTCTTGGTAGAAATCAACCCAGGGATGCCAAAGCTCCTTCCCCCTCATGTGCAAAAATGACACATTTGGGGGGGGGGTGTCTTCTTTGCAGGTCTCGCCCTGACCTGGTGAGCCACCCACGGCCTTCCGCTGCCGAGTTGGCAAATCCCGTTTGGGCAGAGGTGAAGAAACCCACCTGGGTCACCCCTGGACTGGGGTGCTTGGACAAGGCCCCAGCTCCTCCTCCAGGGGTGCCACCACTGACTTGGGGGCTTTAAACAGAGCTTGGAGGGGTTGGCCTTAAGGGGAAGAGGCACATGGGCAGTAGCATCGCAGGGTGCAGCCCCGAGCATTTGCACATTTGAGGGACAGTAGCAGCTGCTGCGGATCCGAGTTCCAATTTCGCCAAGCCCTCTGTTCAGTTTCAGGTCTACTTCCAACCCTTCATGTTATGGCACAGAAATATGGGTCAACAATAACATCAGTTCCGTACATGCAGTGGTCCTCATAAATGATTACTACGTGTGAACTGAAGCCAGATATTGTCTTGTTTCAAAGTGGGGTTTCCTCTAGGAGTCACTTTGGCCTTTTCTGCTTCCCAAGCAGAGCAACATGGGCAGCTCCCTCCCTCAATTTCACAGGGTTGTGGGATCATTTCCTCTCCACCCAGATTTCTGTCCAGGAGAGGCCACTTAATTGCTTCCTTGTTGAAAGGTGGTCTGTCTCGGTGCACAGGGACCCACCTGGGTGCCTACGCAGCCCTCTCCTCCCGGCCTCCATTTTTGCTCAAGGTGTAACAGGCGGCATCAGAGAATTGCTTGAAGATGCAGCTCAGAAGGGCATTAACGCTCCTGGGGGGGTGGGGGGAGAGACCAGAGCTCAGAATTGAAATGGTTCATTCAGAGGCATGCTGTGCTGAAGAACATAATAGTTTCTGGGCAACAAGTACTAGTAACTAATTTGCCAAGCCCGGGTCTTATATAACCTTAATTCACTCTATAAATTAGGTTAGTCAAAGGAAATGTAAACATCAAACAACATTCCCGAGTGAGCCATTAAACATTAACTTTTTGTTTTTTCAAAAAAAAACATTAACTTTTTGCAGATTTTTCTTTTAAAAACAAAATCTGCCTTACTGTCTCGCACAATGTCACGTGAGGAACAGAATATTGTTAGAGTAATTGATGCAACAAGAATAGTGAAAGGAAAAGAAGAAAAGAATAGACTAGACTAGAAAAGAAAAGAAAAGAATAGACTAGAAAAGGAAAGGTGTGTGCCAGGCAGACTTGGCTTATTCACAAAGATAATAGCAATATATAATGTTACTATTTCTATGCTACTCTATACCTTCCTAGCAGGAGGAATTATATTAGTACTGTAAATGGGATCAGTTAAAACCTTAAAAAGAGAAACTTTTGAATTCCTCTCTGTGTGAACAGATGGATATTTTCAGAGAACTGACATGAGAGATTGTTACGGTCAGTTAAGCCCTAATGGCAGAGCAACCACAATAACATCTGACCTCTGGACTGTGCAGTTGAGGAGAAGCTCTACTCATCATCCTAACTTCTGACTGGCATTTCTCTGTAGGGTTGATTTGGACACGTGTCCATGGTGTGATTTACTGAAGAGACCATGTGCCCCCCCGTTCCATTTCCATGACACTCGGATCCTCCCAGCAATTGCAACCGCCTGACAATGGGTGTTACCTGCTGAGCTAAGGAAAAGAGGAGCTTGCTCTAACCATTAGCCAGCTGCTCTTCTTTCATACTTGCTGCATGAAAAAACACGAGCATCCCAGACACAGCCAGGCCTTGGGGGACTTCTGGAGCATCAAGAGAGATGGAGCTAACCTATTTTGGGGATGGGTAAATGCAGTGCAGCCAGTGCTGGGAACATCTAACTTCAGCTGGAGCTTCTTCTCTTGACACAATCATAAAGTCTTACATCAACCGCTGAAAATATGTAGGTCAAGGGCTGCCATATCGGGGCTGCAGTATTCAGGACAGCCAGGGGCTGGCAGCAAAGAGGCATAGAAAACTGGGCGTCTCATTGTCATCAGAACTTTCTTGGTGCATACATGGCAGTCCTGGCACCAGAGGTGGTATTCAGCCGATTCTGACCGGTTCTAGAGAACCGGTAGCGGAAATTTTGAGTAGTGTGGAGAACTGGCAAATACCACCTCTGACTGGCCCCCATCTGCCTCCCATTGAGTCCCAGCTGATCGGCTGGGTCTTCTTTGGTTGCCCTACACAGGAGAACAGAGCTGAACAGAGCTGGAAAGCAGGTTAGTGGGGTGGGGAGGGAATGGGGATTTTGCAGTAACTTTCCCCTGCCATGCCCACCAAGCCATGCCCACAGAACTGGTAGTAAATTTTTTTGAATCCCACCACTGCTTGGCACAGGCCCTCTTTGCTGAGAGAGCTTGTCTTGCCAATTGGCTTCTAGAAAGCAATAGCCAAAGGATTGCATCCCACACACTTTGCAATGTTGTTTCTGCCTGAGCCCAGCTCCTCTGGCTGAACAACCATTGCACTCACCTTTGTGTTTCAGGTAATTGAACTTTCAACATCAATTAGCAGAGATGTAAATAACGTATCTGCGGAATGAAGCAGTAATTATATACGTGCAAACATGAAAGCTACTGTTTCTCCAGGAACAGCAGTCAGCCTTAGTTTTATAAAATGAATTCTGTGGGCCAGGAGCTAAAGGCAAAATCCCCTGCACTTTTCAAACCTTTTAATGGCATCCTCAGATGCGCTGCTGAGAAACTCTTTTCTTGCCACTGACCCCCCCTTTCTCAAGCATTGCAAGGATTCCAGTTAAAGTTCATAGTTCAATTCAGTAGGTGTTGTTGTTATTGTTGTTTTCCAATTCCCAGCCTTGCCAAGAATTCTGGGAGCCTTAAGTGGTCCTCCTTCAAGATCCAGCCAAGGCTGACCCTGCTTAGATTCTGAGATAAACTAAGGCTGACCAAGGGGCTGCCAGTGGCCAGGACAAAGTCTGGGGCTCAATGTTCCAATATGGAGAAACCCATTTTTAAAAATCAGATCATAGTTTGGGCTATACCTGCCCATTGGTTTTACAAGCCTAATTCTTTATCAGTTTAAGTGGCTATCACGTACACTCATGCATACAGTCTGAAAAAAAGGTAATTGCGTAAAATGTGCATGTACTGGTTTATTCATAAACATGCAAAATGTTTATAATGTCAATAATTTCTGTGGAAATTGTAGCCATTGCACTCTAGTGGAGATAACTGTGGCTAGACTTTTTGATGGGCCCCCAAGCCACGTTGGGCTTCCCCTCCTCCTTTTTTTATATCTTTGCACCAGACCTGGACAGCCCAGCCCCTTAAATGTCAAATAATGTCAAATAGCTTTCTCTGAATGCAGGTCTGCACAAAGAGAGGCAGGAGGCTGTGATTTCTGCCAATTATGCAAGTGTGTTCTTTCTTCTTTCTTTTGCAGAGCAAGTCTACACATGTTCATGCAGAAATTGGATTCATGGGATTTATTCCAAGTATGCAAAACTATAGGAAGAGGCTATTCAGCTCCATTAGGGTATAGCATCCTTTTCTTGGAAAATGAACCTTTTCTAACACTTCCAGGTATGGTCTGTAGAGAGAGGGGAGGTGTTTCAGAGCTGTTGTCCTTACTTGGTGCGATTGTTGGGCTTCCAGGGTTAATTAACTTGGCAGAAACAGCCCATAATCCTGCTGAATATGTCAGAGTCTGATAGGAATTGCACTGATTAAATTTAAGTGAGGTAACCACTCATTAAAAATGGAAATATCAAAGAAATTTAAGGGTGAGATGAGACTTCCAAAGTTAATGAAAATTGTTTCCTTGACTCACCATTTATCTTGCTCTAAATATAAGAGACTATTAGAATCCTTCCCTCCTCTGATGCATTTATTTTATTTACTTCTACTTCATCATCTAAGGGCCTCTCAAGGGAACACAAATATTTAGAAGCAGTTTTATGAATTTATTAGAAGCCACGGAATCTGTTAAAGTGTATGCTCTGAAGTAGGATGAAGAAATAAAAAAAACCTCTCTGAATTTCTCATTTCCTCTTTGGCATCTGAAGAGAGAGAGAAACTATGCAAGAACCGCAATTGAGAATAGAGATTGGGCGATTTTGCAATGGAGGGCAAGAATTGTCTGTCTTGGCTTTTTGGTCAGAATTGGCCAGGACCAGAGTCCCAAGCAGAAAATGGGTAATTATGAATAAAGGAACACAAAGCAAGATTTAGCTTTTCTTGACTTCCTACCGTTGTTTCGGGGAGCCTGGAATGACTTCCACGGGGCAATCAACCAATTGCCCCTCTTGCTCTCTTAGATGCCAAGAGTTCACACGATTCTTTGGAGCATGTTTTCATTTGAAATGTTGCTTTATTTTGATTCCTGTTGTCAGCTTTATTATAGTTTTGTTACGTGCTGTTTTACTCCATTTTTTACTGATTTGCATTAACATCTTTGCTATGTGTACTGCATCCACATAAGTGAGATCTCAGTGGGTGGCCAAACCAACCAACCTAATAAATGCATGCATATCCGAACCCGCTGAAGGCTGAGAAGTCCACCCACATGAAGAGAACTAGAAGGAAGAGATCAGCCTCTGAAGTGTTCTACAGTGTGATAGATACTTTTTGTTGGAACCAATTTGACCTCAGTTGATCTAGGAAGTACCTGGATGAGGACAATTTGGAAAGTCTAGGGCTGGAACTAAGAGAGAAACCCCCCCCCCCCACAAATAAGGCAAACAACATTGCTTAAATGTGTCCATGAAAACTATTCAGAGTTTTTGCAGCATGAATTCAGCTCCAGAAAAATAAACATAGATGGCTGATGCTTCATTTAACATCTTTATAAACACAATAAGTAAATTTTACAAACCAGTTGTAGATTTTTTAAAAAAATTCATATTTATATTTATTTATTTATTTATTTATTTATTTATTTATTTATATTTGAACTTGTATGCCCCCATCTCCAAAGACTCAGTCTCACAACTAAAACACAGAACAATAAATATTTAAAAAGACATTAAACCAAACAAGCCCAAATATAAAACACAACAATAAAATACATTAAAAACCCATCCCTCCCCAGGGAAGGGTCACAGCCGGGGTCAAACAACCAGATCTTTAATTAGGGCGGAAGGTGCAGAGATCAGGGGCCAGGCGGAGCTCCAGAGGCAGTTGATTCCAGAGGTCGGGGCCGCAACAGAGAAGGCTCGTCGGGAAGTACCAGCCGGCATTGACCGATGGAACCCCAGGAGTCCTTGCCTATGAGCCCGCACAGGGCGCGGCACTAGCTAAGAAAGACACTCCCTCAAATATTGGGGACCCATGTCGGTAGGACTTTGAATGTCAAAACTAAAACCTTGAATCTCACCCGGCTAATGGCAGCCAATGCAGGCCACGCAGGAGGGGGTAACATGGGAGAACGGGTAACTCCCATCACCACCCGTCGGCGCATTCTGCACCAGTTGCAATCTCGGATGGTATGCAAGGGCAGTCCTAGATAGAGAGCGTTGCAGTAGTCGAGTCTCGAGGTGACAAGGGCATGAGTAACTGTCGTGGCGCCCGGTCCAGAAAAGGGAAGTTGTCGAACTAGACGGAGCTGGGCAAAGGCCCCTGGCGGCGGCCCCACCTGCTCCTCCAACCGGAGCCGCACATCCAGGAGGACCCCAGATTCCACGCCCTATCCACAGGGGTAACACCTCCCCCTATGGCCAAGGATGGACAGTCCTGACTGGGCTGAGGCACACGCAAAGCCACTCAGTCTTGGCGGGTTGAGTCGGAGCATGTTCCTACTCATCCAGATCCATACCGCATCCAAACACCGGGACATCAGGGAGGGCATCACTGATCTGGCCTGGGGTGGAAAGGTACAGCTGAGTATCATCAGCGCTGATGGAATTTCACCCCAAAACCACGGATGATCTCACCCAGCGGTTTCATGTAGATATTAAATAAGAGAGGGAAAGGACCGACCCTGGGACCCCATAAGAGAGAGCCCTCGGGCCTGAACCCCTCCCACTAACACCGATTGCACCGCCCGAGAGGTAGGAGGAGAACCACTGAAGACAGTGCCCCCACTCCCAACCCCGGAGGCGACGCAAAGGATACCATGGTCGATGGTATCGAAAGCCGCTGAGAGGTCCAATAGGACCAGGACAGAGGAAAAACCCTGTCCCGGCCTCCAGAGATCATCCATCAGCGCACCAATGCCGTCTCCGTGCTGTAACCGGGTGGAAGCCCGATTGGTGCGGATCCAGGTAGTCCGCTTCATCCAGGAAAAGCGGAACCTGCTGAGCCACCACACTCTCAACAACCTTCGCCAAAAGCGAAGGTTGGAGACCGGACGAAAGTTGTCTAACACGGTCGGGTCCAAGGCAGGCTTCTTCAGGAGGGGTCTCACCACCGCCTCCTTCAAGGCGGAGGAAAGACACCCTCCCTCAGTGAAGCGTTGACAACTGCCGGAGCCAACGAGGTGGCCTCCCTGGCGGCATAAGTCAGCCAGGAGGGACACGGGTCCAACAAACATGTGGTGGAACTCAGTCACCGCATAATCCTGTCCACTTCATCCTCGGAGACAGGATCAAACTCATCCCAGATAACAGTGGCCAGACTACCCACAACTCATTCCTCCGACCACTGCAAATCAGAGGACAACCCGTCCCCAATGTGAGCGATCTTATCCGTCAGATATTGACCAAACTCCTCAGCCCTGCCCGCAATGGGTCCGGCCCTCCCTCAAAACAAAGGAGGGAGCGGGTAACCCAAACAGGGCTGGCTGGGCGGTTATCTGCGCGCTAAGAGTGGAGAGATAAGACCTTCGCCTCCCATAGCTACCAGGTAAGTCCTAATATAGGCTCTTAGCTGGGCACGTCGATTGAGAACGGGTAGACCTCCACCTGCTCTCTAAACCCCTACGACGTCGTTTCATCTCCCGGAGCTCCTCAGTATACCAGGGAGCAAACCGGGATCCACGTCGTGTAAGGGGACGCATGGGGACAACCCTGTCGAGGGCCTCTGACGCAGCCCGTTGCCAGGCCACTGCCAGATCCTCGGCAGAGTTGTGAGCAAGGGAAGAGGGAAAAAACCCCAGTTCTGCCTGGAACCTTTCAGGGTCCATCAGGCGCCTGGGGCAGAACCACCTAAGTGGCTCCTCCTCCCAGCAGTGGGGGGCGGCCTGTTGGAAGACCACCCTTCTCTGGAGACTCAGGGCGGCTTACAATTTTTTTTGGAGCACAACCCAATGCGCTCAGCAATAGCCTTCATTCCATGATTTCTCCAACATGGAGCAAACCCAGACAGAAACATGTTGCAAGTAACTCTCAGCAGAACAGAACAGAGAGAACTTCCAGTTTCACTTTAGTTCAGCAGGCAAGCAGAGGAGAGAAGCAGGCTCAGAGCTTCACAGAGCTGCAGAGCTTAATATAGAGCCACGTCTAGGCTACTTTTAGTTTCAGTTTCCAGCCTAGGCTAATTCTAGTTTCAGTTTCCAAACAGTCCTCATTGGCTGACTTAGTTGCTATGCCTATTCATTGGCTGACCTTGTTACCAAGCTCTGTTCCAGTTCATGAATATATTCTGATAAAAACCTCAGCAGATGAGTAGGAACTGATAGGATGGAATACATTTAATATTTTTCTTAGTGACTTAAGTCACTAAGAAAAATATTAAACATATTCCATCCTGCCAGTTCCCACTCATCTGATAATTTTCATGGATGCTGCCTGTGTAGATCTCAGCAATCTACCATAGTCTATGAAGCATGGATGCATTAAATCCAGCCTTCAGCCTGATCAACAGGGAAATTCTTCTGTCCATTAGCATGTTCAAGCATACCCTTATTTTTAATTAAATGAAACTTTCATAGTTTTGATGAAAAATCATTAGAAATTCAAATTTACCAAATAAATTCATAGACAGCACTTAGAAAAACTTACCATGTAAGATGCTCATTATATTTGCATATTTCAAATAGCAGACTGGAATTTTAAAAGGCCAATATTTATTCCTTTAAAACTTGGAGAAGCAACAACTGAGATTTTATAGATGTTCTTTCAGTTCCACTCAGAAAGAAAAGAGATTTGAGATTTGTGATATTCACTGTCCAAAAAAGAAATATCATTTATAGTTTCAAGATCTTTCTATATCCAGCAGAGAATGCCAATAAAATAATTGAGCCATTAACAGTAACAGAACAGCCTAAAAATGACATAGAATATCAAAACCTGGTCAGGCAGTAGTTTTTTCTTCATAAACCAACTAACAATGGACATAAGTATGGATCAAATTATTTCCAACAAATATTGATAAACTGAATAATCAAAATTCTAATGTTTTGAAATTTTAAAAAACACATTTATATGTCTTCAAGAGACCCTTTAAAAAAGGCTAGAATATAAATGTCTCTAGGAAAAATGTATGACTGTGGACAAATGAAAAAAAATGGAAGAATCGTATTATATATTAGACATGTACCATGCAACCCAACAGGACAGACAGAGACTCCAGAGAGTAATTAGGATTGCAGAAAAAACAATTACTACCAACCTGCCTTCAATCGAGGACCTGGATACTGCATGAGTCAAAAAGAGGGCTGTGAAAATATTTACAGACCCCTTGCATCCCTGACATAAACTGTTTCAACTCCTACCCTCAAAACGACGCTATAGAGCACTACACACCAGAACAACTAGACACAAGGACAGTTTATTCCTGAACGCCATTATTCTGCTAAACAAATAATTCCCTCAACACTGTCCAACTATTTACTAAGTCTGCACTACTATTACTATTAATCTTCACATCACTCCTTATCACCCATCCCCTCCCACTTGTGACTGTACGACTGTAGCTTTGTCGCTTGTATCCTAATGATCTATATTGACTGTTTCCTAGTATGATTTGATTGCTTATTGTACCCTATGACTATCATTAAGTGTTGGACCTGATGATTCTTGACGAATGTACCTTTTCCTTTATGTACACTGAGAGTATTTGCACCAAGACAAATTCCTTGTGTGTCCAATCACACTTGGCCAATAAACCTATTCTATTCTATTCTATTCTATTCTATTCTATTCCATTCTAACTTGGTAAAACAATTCAAGATGTAAAAGTATATTTAATTTATTAATACTGAGATCATACTATTAGAATTTCAAACCAGACATCACCATTGTGTAGAAAAGGCCCTCAGTAAGCAGGAGGACTTCCTACTTCTATGGTGTTAATGAAAATGCCCTTGCAGATGGATACACAGCCACACAAACCTGCTGCCCAGTTGTTGACAAAGATAGAGTAAATTCAGATTGACTTTGGGGGTCTTCACAGACATATCCAGGTTGTTTTCTTGGCAGCAAGCCAGCCATAGTCTTGGGGACGGGAGGGGACTTCCCCATGCAGCTTACACACTTGAGCTTTCCTGGTGTCTCTTATCCAGTTCTAATTAGGATCAGCTCAGCTTAGTTTTTCAAGATCAGCCCCACTCAGCTGGGCATTTCAAACATTTTATATTTGCCCTAATATCATATGTTTATTTTTGTATTCTTACTATGAGTTTTTTTTATAAAAATGAAATAATATTCTGGCTTGCATAAGCCTTGCCACCCTCACTGCATTTGAATTCTTGGTCCCTGTCAGTGGTTGGATTCAAAAAAATTTACTACTGGTTCTGTGGGCGTGGCTTGGTGGGCATGGCATGCTTGGTGGGCATGGTGTGGGCGTGTCAGGGAAAGGTTACTTCAAAATCCCCATTCCCTCCCCACCCCACTAACCTGCTTTCCAGCTCCGTTCTCCTGGGCAGGGCAACCAAAGAAGACCCAGCCAATCAACTGGGACTCAGTGGGAGGCAGAGAACAGATGGGGGCAGGGCCAGTCAGAAATGGGATTTGCTGGTTCTCCGAACTACTCAAAATTTCTGCTACTGGTTCTCCAGAACTGGTCAGAACTGGCTGAATACCCCCTCTGCCCCCTGTGCAGTTAAAGTGCCTTGTGCTTCCTCCTGCCGAAAGTACCAGGGGGGCTGTAAGTCCCTTGCCACTTCCTTCTCTCCCTCTCCCCCTTCCTCCCTCCCTGCCTCCCTGCCTCCCTCTCTCATCTTCCTATTGCCCAAGTCAGCAGGTTTATCACAAGGAACAATTGGAACGGAGTTATTCGATGTGAAATAAACATGAAACAGGGTACAGTGTTTATTTCCTGCACATTATTTGGAAAAATGAAGTGACCTTTGGATGTTGCTAAGAGGTGTCCATCCTTCCTCACAGCTCTGAATAAAAGCTTTGTGTTGTCTCATGTTTCTATTTCTGTAACACTTATCACTGTGTTGCATCTTATGATTCTTGATGAATGTATTTTATTTTATTTTTCTTATGTACACTGAGAGCATATGCACCAAAGACAAATTCCTTTCCAATCACACTTGGCCAATAAAGAATTCTATTCTATTCTGTTTCTGTAAATGGATCTCATTAGTCTTCATTTGGTCTTTTAAAGAAAATAATAAAATAAAAGGAATAATTTTTTCAGCAAAGGAAGTTAACACATTTTTCCAAGGACAGCTAAAGAACAGACAGGTCCAAGTACCGGTGAGGTTACTGCTGCAAAATAATTATCTGGAGGCAAACGTTTCCTCCATACCCCAGCATATAACTTTTATATACTGTTGTTGCTCTCTAGCCCCATCTAGTGGCCGGAGGGACAAATACCAAGTATATTGTTTGAAGCTGACCCCACCCATTTACTCATCAGCTTGGACTCTCAAAACAAGTGCACACTGGGAAGCCAGACTCCATTTCCTTTAGCATTTGGAGAAGGTAGAACCACACACAGAGCATTGCTGGTGAGATTTAAATTGCTTGTATTTATTAATTGTTACGTTCAGCAGTAACTCAGTACTGTCTGTCTTGTATTTGGTTCTCATTGTATGTATGCCTATTTTCCCACTTGCACCATATCCTGTTCTTTCAATAAAACATTCAGTTCTACGCATACAGTCTGTTTTATTGGAGGATAGGTGGGGTTAGCTGCATGTCGAGCTGCACACAGACTAACATGTAGTGAGGACAGAACCATGGGTGGGATTCAAAAGTCCCACCAACTGGGCAGTTGCTGGGTGGGCATGGCCATGGTGGGCGTGGCCTACCGGAACTTCCGGGAAGGCTGTTTTTTGCCTCCCAAGGGTCCAGAGGCTTCCCTTGGGGTGCTGTCGGCCAGACGATGTTGGCTGGTGACCCCTAGGGGTAGGGCCTTCTCTGTGGGAGCACCCACCCTATGGAATCAACTGCCCCTGGAGCTTCGGGTGGCCCTCTGATCCTTCCGCCGTGGCCTAAAAACATGGCTTTTCCAATCGCCAACCCGGACTGATGGAGGGGATGGGATTTTAGCAATAGTTTTATGAATTTTTACCAGCTTAGTGAGATTTCGGTTTTTTTAAATTACATTTATATGCCGCCCTTCTCTGAAGACTCAGGGCGGCTTACAATTTTGGGGATACAACCCAATGCGCTCAGCAATAGCCTTCCTTCCATTGTATATGCCTGCTTATTACTAAGCGGCATTTTTACAAAGTCAGCTTATTGCCCCCAACAATCTTGGGTCCTCAATTTACCTACCCCGAGAGGATGGAAGGCTGAGTCATCCTTGAGCCTGGTGGGATTCGAGCCTGCACTAATTGCAGGCAGCTGGAACTTAAGTGCTAGGCGTTTAACAGTCTGCACCACCAAGGCTCTTGGTGGTGTTTAATAGTTTTTTTAAATTTTTGTATTATATTCTTTTATTATTGTAAGCCGCCCTGAGTCCTTCGGGAGATAGGGCGGCATAGAAATCTCATTAAATAAATAAATAAATAAATAAATAAATGGATTCCCCTGGGCTCTGGAGGCCTTCCAGAAGCCAGAAGCAGGCCCATTTAGCGACTTCCGGTACTTCCAGTTTGGCCGTTTTTCGCCTTCGCAAGAGTCCAGAGGCTTCCCTTGGGCTTCTGGGAGGGCGGAAACAGCCTCCCCCAGACTCTGGAGGTTCTCTGGAAGCTGGAAACAGGCCCGTTTCTGGACTTCCGGAAGACCCATTTCCCCCACTCCCAGAGCCTCGACATGGACTCTGCACTTACCTGCATTGAAAATGGGCCGTGTGGAGACTACTGGGGGGGATGGGGTGGGTGGGGACAGCCGGTACCAGTTTGGCGAACCAGATGCAAATTTAACTTCCAGTTTGCCCGAACCAGTCCAAACTGGTAGAATCCCATCCCTGGACAGAACACTCCATTCTCCTTCATTCCAATGAGAAAGAATTCTCAACCATACTTCCAATTAAGAAGTATAAGCATCAAGCATAATTTTACACAATCAGCCTCTTCATCCTCTTTTTTGTCCTGGCATCTTGGAAGCCCAACTGCTTTTGAGGACCAGTCCGCCCCACCATCACTTCCATCCCCATCCCCATTGCATAGAAAAGGACCTCTGGCCACGGGAAAGCCAAAAGGACCTGGGTCAAAGTTTCAGGCTGTCTGCAGGTTTGGTTCAACAAACCGTCTCTTTGTTTGGTTCAACAAAGTTGAAAAGCACAAATACCACAGTCCTAAGAAAAGACTGGAGGGAAACATTTTGCACTGGGAACCTGAATCAGACCTGGAACTGAGTCTTGCTGCAAGGGTCCACAGTGTTTGGGATGATGCAAAGATGTGTGGCTGCACTAAGAAATTCTGTCTGGCAGTTGTAAAGCCACATCTGAAAACTGTCGAGGGCCCCTATCACAGAGTCATCTGACAGGTCCCACTGCTGGGCGGGAGCCCGGATGGCAGAGGCCTTAAGCAGGTCCAGTTTTCCAAATGTTGGCATCACAGCAGAAAGATGCCACTGGCAGGTCCATCAAGCCAAGAGAACTAGA
The DNA here is from genome assembly GCA_009733165.1 of Naja naja. Taxonomy (NCBI): domain Eukaryota; kingdom Metazoa; phylum Chordata; class Lepidosauria; order Squamata; family Elapidae; genus Naja; species Naja naja. Next base: position 84,560,073 of record CM019151.1, on the reverse strand, counting down.
GAGCAATTGGGCTCCTTGTGCCAGGACGGAAAGCTGGCCAAGTGAATGCGGCCCTCTGGACTATCCACACACCTCGGATCTGAAGGTTTTGTGCCAGCTGCCACGTGCCAGCCGCTGCTCCCTTCCATTTAACTGTTCTCCTCTCTCCTAAATGTTTGTAACCGTAGATGCTTTTCAGCCTAAGCCATGAAGCTTATTTGACTTAATAAATTAATGCTGCTTGGGGAACAGCAGGAGATTCGGAGTTTTCAAAAAGGCCCAATTGCTTTATGGGTTTATTAAGCTGCCACATTTTCTCTTTCTCTTCTGAAAATAGCATTTTATTAGAAGCTTAACTCCGGAATGTTCAAAAGGAAAGCACAGAACCATTACAACATTATCTAAATTTCTTTCACCCTCCCTCTCCTCCCCCCCAGGTATTCATACCCAGAACCACAACCAGGCTCTGCAGGATAAAAACCAACTTATGATTAAATTGGAATTTAAATCCCTGTGTTGTTGTTTTCCCAGGTAGCACAGAGAGAGGAGGACGTGATGTTGCCAGAGGAACCGTGAATCATATATTCTTGCAAATTGCCCATTATGTGTAATAATGTCTCTGCATTTTGAGATGGAGATGCATTCTCAGCTGGGCAGGAGAGACAGCAGGGTGCAAAGATCCTCTTTCTGAGCCCTAATTTGGGGCCACGGCACTTCTCAACCCTAAAAGTGAGGTGCTGCTATTGACTGCAAAAGGAAGTCTCATTGATCTCTTAGGGCCCCAATCAGCATGGCCCAGTGGCGAGGCACAGAGTACCTGGGATGCAGAGTGGAGAGCCAAAGGGAGAGCAGCTTAAAAGCAGGATTCAAAGGGGGGTTACTAGACAAACCGAAATCCATTTTTATAAAAGATCTGGCATTGAGTGGTGTGTTTGCTGATGATCCCACTCCAAGTAGGGTAAGGAAAGAAAAGGGCTGCAAACGGTTCTCTCCAAGGCTCAAAATGGCAAATGCCAATCCAGACGAATGAGGCCAAAGTGGTGCCCACTGGCACAGAGACACCCCCTCTTCATTGAAATGGCAGTGATCACCAGGAAAGAGGTCTTTGAAGGCCGGGCTGCTGTCGGAACCTTCCAAGGTTGGGATGCAAAGCAAAGGGCCTGTCCTAAGATCAAGGTTGCAGTGACTGCCATGGGGATGCTATGAATGAGGGTCTTCTCAATGTCCCTGGAGAAGGAGGCCTTAGGGATGGAAAAGCTGCTGCTAGAGCTTGGCTTGGGGTTCAAACTCAGCGCAGGGCCTTTCAGGACCAATAGCAAGAAGCCCTTTTAAGTTGTGGGATTTCCTGCCATCCGTTGGGCTTATGAAGATCACCAACTCAAGTGGTTTTAAAGGGACTGAATACCTGGCGATGAATCTGACTGGCTCTTTGCCCTTAAGAGGCAGGTATGGCCCTCCTGTGGCTGTGGGTGAGCTCCTCCTTGGCTGAGATGTAAGCCGGGATCCTAAACCTGAGGTCTTCTCCTGGCCTTATCCAAAATCTATTCTCCAGGTTGAGTGACAGAAGTGTGCATCTAAGGGGCTGCTCACCGAGCCAGGCCCTGGTCTCCAACTTTCAGGAGTGCCAAAGATGCTCACTTCAGGGCTCTCTGGAAATGGCTCTTTGATGGGTCCTCCCAGCTCTCCGGTAGCCTCTCATGCAACCAAGAAGTAGAAGAGAGCAGGAATCTGAGCTTCAGAGGAACTGGGCTTGGGATGTACCCTGCCCAACCAGTCATTGGGCAGGGAAAGGAGAAGGGGCATGGTTACTTTTCCAACCAGGCATTCAGATGAGGGTCAGACTGGGAAAAGGGGAGACACTTAGGCATTATATTCTGGGGCTCGAAAATCCCCTTGACTTCTAGGTGGCAGCAAAGAGATATTTTATTTATTTATTTACTAAATGTATAAGCCGCCCATCTTGCCAGTGAAGCGACTCTGGGCTCTTTGTTCCCCTCTGCAGTTTTGCAGCCTGAGTAGCCCCCTGGAAGATTCCCGGCAAGAGGTGATGTGAGTGGGGAAAAGGCCAGAAACCTTTGATCTTTCTCAGTTCGATAGTGCTGGAATTCTTGAAAAGTGAAGTGCCCCCACCATTGCAGGTTTTTTTTTCCAGAAGGGGAACCTCCTTGCTGGCCAGGAACGTCACCTTCATCCCCTCCTGTGGCGGCCACCACTCCAAAGGCATCACAAATGTCACACCCACACCGCAGACACAGAAGACGTGACCACAGAGCTTCTGCGGGGAGTCTTTTTGCTACAACAGGCAACTGCAGCTCCCTTCCCCCTTCCCATTTGGGATTTAACCCTAACCCAGACTTGGAGCTTCATTTAAAAAAAAGGAATATAATGTTAGTTGCTTATCTGTGATTATTTTGCAGCCAGGGAGACTCAGGAGTTCGATGGTGCTTGGATTTCCTTGGTTTGGAGTTGTTGTTTTTTTGCAAAAACAAAGTGGCAAAGAAAAATCCATTTGTATCAAACACTCAACAGCAGCAGCAACAAAATCGGGGAAGGAGAGAGCACATGCTTGTGGTCCTTCAAATGTTCCAGAAACCATCTTCTCCAGAAGGCAAGACAAGAGACAACAGAAAAGGCAAGGCAAGAAACAATGGATGGAAACTAATCAAGGAGAGAAGCAACCAAAACTTCCTAATAACAATTAACCAGTGGAACAAGCTTGCCTTCAGAAATCGTGGAAGCTCCATCACTGGAGGCTTTTAAGAAGAGACTGGACAGTCACTTATCTGAGATGGTAGAGGGTCTCCTTCTTGAACAGGGGGCTGGACTAGAAGACCTCCAAGGTGCCTTCCAGCTCTATTCTGATTGGTTGATGATTGATTCTCAGCCCCTGTGGCCAAGGGTGAGGACCATGAGAGTTGGAATGACCAAAGTGCCCAGCTCAGAGAGCCTCCACTGAGGATTCCCCCTCCAGCGCTGAGATTCTCCGGAGTTTCTGTAGCTCACTTTCCCATCAGGTGGGACAGACGTTTTCCATCCCGGCCAGGTATAAAACTCATTTTGAGTCTCAGTCAGGCTGAAACCATCCAGAGATGCTTCTTCTTCTCTGGACATGAAAAACTTGGCACCTGCTAAGTCAGGAGGGAACTCGGGCTGTGGGAAGGTGCCCCTGATCACAGCACAGCCAAGCAGGGATGAGGCAGAAGCCAGGGGCTTCCCGACAAAGACAGCAAGAAGGAGGGGTGGGCCTCCCCAAATATACACCGAGGCCTCTCCCACCTGTCTCCAGAAGACAGCTTTCCCAGGTATCTTCTCCCCTTAACTGTAACAAAGGAGCCTCCCTGGCCAGCCGTCCCCATCTGCCACGGCCGGATGGCCAAGAGGGATCCCTCTCCTGGCCCGAGGCAGCCGGGGCACTACCCGACTGTCTCGGGACCTTTGGGCAGGGCGAAGCTCGCCGATCTGCTTCTCCTGGCTCCGGGGAGGGACCGAGGAATCCTTCACAGCCGCGACTCCAGGCTGCTGACAGCCCGCTGGCTTCGGTGCACCGCGACGAGACGCAGAGAGCTCCCCATCCATCCATTCGCCCGCTCCTTTCGTTCCGTCCACGTCCCGGTGGAGGCGACACTCAGCAATGCTGCCGGTGGCACAGAGGGGTGCAGGTGCAAGCCGCCCTTGCAAAACGCCCCTGGTGAGCGGGAGGCCCCTTGCCCCACAAACGATGCCTGTCCCAAACGGCGATGCCGGGGCCACCGACCCCAGCAGCTCCACAAATGGGGCTCTCGCACGGTAAGCGAGGCGCCAGGGTCCCGCGGCTTGAAGCCGGCGGCAGCGCAGGAGCCCTGGGGCGCCTTCCTCTCAGCCTCAGCCCCAGCTTCAAGGACCAAGGGTCTTGGCAGGATGGGGCAACGACGGCGGCAGAGGCAGCAGCAGCCCCCAGGCACGTAGGGCTGAAAAGGTGCCCCGGTCCGCAGGCGGAAAGAATTTGGATCCGATGGGCCGGCGCGGAGAGAGAGGCCGCCGCCCGCCGAAGCCTCTTCATGATTCGGATGTTCTCGTGTCCCGGTCCGCCCCGCTCTACGGGGTCAGAAGAGGCCTCCCGCCAGTCTTGGCTCCAACGGGGCTCCGGGCGTCTTCGGGCAGCGCGAGAGGGCGAAAGGGCGCGCAGCGCGACAGAGGCGCAAGGGAAAGCCCGGGTCTGCGCGGCGATCCTGAGCTCTGCGCCCGGACCGATCCCGGCGCCGCGGCGCTTCTTCCAGCCTCTCGGGACCACGGCGGGGAAGGCAGGAAGGGGCGCGAGGCGAGGCGCGACGACCCGCGACATAGACGCTCTTGCTCCCTTCTCCAGACCGGCCGCCCCGGGGACGGCCTTCCTGCGCCGGATCCTCGGCGCTCCCGGGCGGTCTCAGCGCTCTGCACCCTCGCGACGCTGCAGCCGGCCTGAGGGGGCTGCTTCTCCCCCGTGGAGGGAGAGCTGGCCTCGTTTGGCTGGTCAGGTCCACGCGAGTTCTTGGCCCGGAGGGCCCCTGCCGGCGAGGAGTTGCAGGCGGTCCCTGCTCCTTCTGGCGCTCCGCTCCGCTCTCCGGGGAATCGCGGCTGCCCTGCTGGCCGCGACGTCCGGCGGTTCTTGTAGGCGCAACTCTCCCGGAGTGATTCCGCAGCCCTGAGGAGGGGGGGGGCTGCCGGCCCCAAATCTCTCTCCGCGCGCACGCACGCACACACACCCACACCCACCCCGCGAGCAGCACGGCCGAGAGAGGCTTGCACGTGGAGCCCGGCCCCACCCCCAGCCGCCTCAGAAGGGAAGGGGCGAGGCGCCTGTCAGGTACCTCTTCGCTGGACCACGAGCGGTGCTGAAATCCGGCCGGGCCAGCGACGGCTGGACCCCTTAAGCCTGGCCAAAGTCACGGCGATCCCCGGGTGGAATGCGAGGCAAAGAGCGGAACGGCCGCCGATTTCCGCTACCTGGGAAGCCCCAAATACCAGCCTCTCCGTAGTCTCCCTCACGCGCGAGGTGAAGCTCGCCTCGAATTCAGGGGTCTCCAACCTTGGCCGCTTTAAGCCTGGCGGACTTCAACCCCCAGGGGAAGTTGGCTGGGGAATTCTGGGAGTTGAAGTCCGCCAGGCTTAAAGCGGCCAAGGTTGGAGACCCCTGCTCTAATTGAACCCGTGGCCGTTTTGGGGAAGGGGTCGTGGAGCGCAAGGCGGCGGCATTAAACGTTCCCCAGCTCCTACATCCCACCGGCGGAAAGAGGCCTGATTTCGGGGCGCCTCCACCCCCACCCCCTTTCCCGTCACTGTCTGGAGCCTCCCAGTTGGCGGGTGATCCATGCGGGCCTCGAATGGCCCTTATTTTAACTCACTCGCAGGCCGAAATCAAGCAGGCGATGAACTGCGCGGCTTCCGAGGAGCCCCGTCCGCACAGAGCAACCGGCTTCTCTTCATTGGAACTTGCTCTGCGCGGGTTTTTTTTGAAGGGAGATCATTTACAGGTGCGCGCAGCGGGGGCGGAGTGAGAGGGAAGAGCGGCGGGGGGAAAGGCGCGCGCGGGCTCTCTTCTTGTGGAAGTTGGAGGGGTACGGGCTGAGGGACCGGGCAGCTACTCCGAATTTTCCCGCGCAGTTGCCGGGAGCAAACAAGAGGACGGAGGGGAGGGGGGGAAAGCCCTCCCACGCGACTCCCTCGCCGCGGTCCGCGAACTAAAGCACCTGCTGCGAGCCCAGCCACTCGGGGGCCCCGAGATCTTCCCTCTGCCTTCAGAGAGTCCCGGGGAAGCGTTGAGGGCGCGCTTCGCTCCGAAGCGTCTTTCAAACGAAAGCTTTAGCTCCTGCTCCATTGCTAGGGGTAGCGGGGGTTGGGGGGCTGGCTCACGCCAAGACCCGCTGAGGAAAATGCTCCAGATGCCCGAATTTTCTAGAAACCCAGGCCAAAGACTGAGGAGACCCCGGATCAGTGAAGGAGAGGAGGGGGACTTCGGGAACTTTTGCACGGCACCCGGCTAAACTCCTGCGGAGGCTGCTGGAAATCAAGGGGGTAGAAATTAATCACAGCAGAGCCCGGAGAGGCCGAACGTGGCTTTTCCGAAGTAAATCCCTCAGAAAGTTGCCCTTTACTCTCGAGGAGGCCAAGCTTGGACCGCCTTTCGAAGAGCGGGAATTCGGCCATCCAGGGCCCCGAAACCTCCAGTCGGGGCAGCGGATTTTAGCCTCAGTCCGGGGATCCGGAGCCCAAAGCGGGGAGGACGGAGGGCGGCTTAAGCGCCCTCTTTCGCCTTTGCCTCCCGCGGCGGGACCTTCTGGGCCGCCAAATTAGCGGCAGAGTTTCCGGCAGCCTCGCACCTCTGGCGAAGCCTCCTGCTTGCTCTCCCCGCCGCGCCCCGGGTGAAACGGCGCCGATGCAGGGGTGGGGTGGGGTCTGGGAGGCAGAAGGCTGAACTCCCCCCGCCCGCCCGTCCCGGCGATTAATTCCGGCGGTCACGTGGCTCCAGTTTTTATTCTACCGTCATCCTGTTCCAGCTGGATGAGGCGACTTCGGGGTAAAACGTTGCGAAAGCGTTCCAAAGCGCCTTTCGACATCCTGTGATTTTATCATGGCTTGGATTACAACTGTCATCTACTGTACAGACATTTATTTCCCTGTACGAGTACATCGCGGCGATGTATTCCTCTCCCCCCCCCCCGCCTTGTACGGGGGCGGGGAAGCAGATCGACTACGGTAGCTCTGGGCTACTAACGCAACTGCACCATTTTCTAAAGCGGCGTCTTCCAGGGGCTGCGGGGGGGGGGGAGGATCGCGGTTCCTAAGTTTATGCTTAATGCCTGGGTCCGCAGCGGGTCCGCAAGACCGAGTAACAGCCGCGGAGGCAGCAGCAGCAAAAGCCGCCGGGCGTCTGACGCTCCAGCTTCACCCCCGCCCGCTCGGCTTGAATGTCGGGGGCCATTGAGCGGGGCTCCACCTCGCCCCCCACCCCCTCTGCGCTTTCCGCACCGCTTAGGTGTATAAACATATTCGCCGCGGCGGCGGCGTGCCCCTGCCGGAAATGCGCATTGTACACACGTAACTGTGTGTACGTGTGTGCCCAAGACTTCCAGGGGCAAAGAAGGGGGGCAGGGCGCGCTGCCGGCGGAGCCCTCACGCGCAGCGCAGTGCCCCAATATTGATTTATTGTTCGATCCGCTCCTCGAGATCGCTGGCAAGATCCCGTGATCGCTGCGCTTCCGTGGGTGTCCGCTCACACCACGCCTCTGTGCTTCTGGGCTGTGTGTGTGTGTGCGCGTGTGTGCGCAAAAGCAAACAAATGCATTAATATTTATATGTTTATATAATCGATCACCCCCCCTCCGGTCTCCCTCCTCCCGTCCTTAGATGGAAATATTAGCGCCAGGCAGCTAATCTAAGCGATCAAATTCCGCCGAGGGAGGGAGGGAGGGGGGGCGCGGAATATGGCACCAAGGAAACGTAATTTAACTATCAAACCCATCTACATGTCTAATAAAAGCAAATCTGCTACAGAGAATTAGAAAGAAGAACAGCGCCTCCGACTCCCGGCAGGAAATGTTCTTTATATTAGAGATATACAAGCAGGTCCTGTCAGATGAAGACTTCACCAGACCGCCTTTCGGCTCGGCAAAATGGAGCGGCGGTTTGGTTCGGCACTCGGGGGCCTGGCGGGCAGCTCGGGGGAGTCGGGAGCTCGGAGGAGTCGGGCAGCGTAAGATTTTAAGGAAGAACCCGGAGCCCGATTCTGCTTGGACCCGTTCGCCTCCCCGCAGTGCCGGGCTCGCGCCTTGAACTGCAGCGGCGGGGCAGGCGGACGGCAGCCGGCGAGGAGGGCCCGGATTGCGCCCCGGCTGGGCAATGGGGAGGCGGCGAGAGGCGCCGCGGGGCGTTGCTGGCTCTCCGAGGCGGCCCCGGGCCGGGGGATTCGGCTTTTCGACCGAGGCTGGCCGGCGGCGGCGGGGAGACATCGCTTTTCCCTGCCAGGACCTGATGCGATCCATTCAAGCCAACAAGTTTGGAGAATGTTGAGTTCAATCAATTCAGAGCGTCGAGATGGAGCCCAATTCAGTCCAGGTATTCGGTTCTCCTCCGCCCCTCCTGGCGGCGCCCCGCGCCCCGCGCCCCCCGCGCCCGCCCCCCGCCCCCCAAACTTTCCAGGAACTTTCCCCGGGAGCTGCCACCCCCCTGGCTGGTCTCCCCGGCCGGGGACAGGATGGGGGTACCTCGGTCGGGTCCCTGCCCGCCGGACAGAGGGCAGCCAGCCAGCCCGCGCCCGCAGCCCCCGCCCCGCCTGGCCCCGAGTCGCCTCTCCCGAGACCCGACCCGATCCGATCCGGCGGCCGGGGGAGGGAGGGAGGGAGGGAAGGCGGGGGAGGGCGCGTGTTTTGGAGATGGCTCTGCGGGGGCTGATGCTTCTCTCCCTCTTCCCCCTCCCTTCCGCCTCCCCTCTCCCCCCCCCTGCAGTGGGTCGGCTCGCCGTGCGGACTGCACGGACCGTACATTTTCTACAAGGCGTTTCAGCTCCACCTGGACGGCCGAGCGCGGATCCTCTCCCTCGGCGATTTTTTCTTTGTGCGGTGCCGGGCCGAAGACCCTATTTGCATAGCGGAGCTGCAGCTGCTCTGGGAGGAGCGGACCTCCCGGCAACTTTTATCCAGCTCCAAACTTTATTTCCTGCCGGAGGACACGCCGCAGGGCCGAAGGAGCGACCACGGCGAGGTGGGAGCGCCGCGTCTCCCCGGTGGGAGCGGAGGGGGAGTTGGGGGCGGGGGGCGGGAAGTGTGTCTGTCAGCCGGCCGGCCGGCAGGGGAGAGGGCTTCGGCCGGGACGGTGTGCATCGACCCCCTCGCCGTGCAGTGTTCCGGAAAGCGCGGGCGGGAGACGGAGGTCCCTGCGCCCGGGCTCCCGGGAAGGCTGCAGCAGGTTGGCCGCCCATCCAGCCCGCCTGTCAGCCGGGAGCGCGAGGGGGCGGCGGTGGCGGCGCTTCTTGGCGCAAGCAGGTCTGGGCTCTGCCTTGCTGAAGGTGCCCTGTACTTCCCGCAACCTTCCTCCCGCCCCCACCCCGTTTCGGGCTCCTCGTCACAGGCGCGCCGCTTCCCTTCGTCTCGGGCTGGGGGGAGGCATCGGGAGCCCGGCCCCCTGGGTCGCCAGGGGAGTTCCGTGTTCACCTGGGGCGCCTTGAACGTGTGGAGAGGCTCTGGCGGCGGCGGCCTTCGGCTCCCGCTCTTTCCGATCCGCGGCGGGATGGAAGGCGGAAATTACGAAACGCAGGCCGGGCGGCGCGAGCGAAAGCGCCTGGGCTGCGGCCGGCCGGCAGGACCGAGTGCGGGATGACAGGTACCGGGACGGAGCTCTTGCCAGCCTCCTGGCCGGCTGCCAGGCCCCGGGCGCCCCGGCCGGCACGGGCACGAGCGCTGGCAGCAGCAGCCCTTGTGCCGCCACGCGACCGGCGCCCCTTCCCGCCTGCCAGGCCGGGGGCCAAAAAAAGGGGGGCGGGGGCTGCGAAGGCGGCTGCACGTGAGAATGCGCCCGTTGCAGCCCAGGGAGCCTCTCGCGGGGCGGCAGGCTGCGCCTTTCCGGGGCGGCTAGGTCCGAGGAGCGGGGCGCTGGGCTCGCGCGGGCTCCGGCCGAGATGCGGAGCTTCCTTGGCAAGATAGCGCGGCGGGCAGCGACGGGATCGCGGCTAGACTCTGCGTGCCCGGCCAGGCCGGGAGGTGAAAGCTGGGCAGAAAGAGGCCGTTCGGTCTGTCCCTGTCGGGCAAGCCAAGCCGGGGACCGGGGCTCCGAGTGCCCTTTTCCGCTCCGCGGTGCTTCCCCTTGAGCGGCGCGCGGAAGGGGGCGTGTACGGCTCTCCGGCGCCTCTCTGCTTTCGGAGCCCGGGAGCCCCCGGGGCCCCTGTGCAGCGGTCTCCCGGCCTCTCCCCAGGGACTGGGTGGCTTTAGGGAGTTATTCCTTCCCCTTGGAGGGTGATAAGGAAGCAGCGGTGTATTAAGCATTAAGGAGGCTTAAGCAGGCGCTTAGGGCACCAGGCCCAAAGGGAGCACCACGTCGTTCAGAATATGGCCTTCGGTGGTACAGTATGCACAAAGGAGGGGAGGGCACCGAGATTTATCAGTGCTTAGGGCCCCAGTGGGCCTTAATCCGCCACTGTAAGAAAGAAGGGGAGAAAAAGGGTTGCTTATTTTGTCTCCCTCAAGAAGCCCTGGAGAGAGAAAGATGCTCCGGAGGGAGCCAGTGCATAGGTGCTTGGATCGCTTTGTGTATGTAGAGTCACCTGCATGTAGGAAGGTGTATCAGATTCTAGATGTTGGCCTTTCCCCTCCCCTTGAAAGAGGACAGCCTCCCAAGCCAGGGCCCCCTGGTCTTTCCCCTCTGGATGTGGTGTTCAAAGGGTGCAGAGGACATGGGGGACCCTTCCCAGGGGGAGCAACTGTGGCCAAGAAAGCCGCCTTCTCCCTCTGAGGGATCAGATAATGGAGCCCTGCAAGTGATGAGCTAAAATGTTAGATAGAGATAGATAGATAGATAGATATAGATAGATGATAGAGAGATAGAGAGATAAATGATAGATGATAGATAGATGATAGATAGATAATAGAGATAGATAGATAGATAGATAGATAGATAGATAAAGATGAAATTCCTTGTAATGAATATTTATAACCCAATCGAGCCTTGTTTTAATGAAAGGATGGGAAGTAGGCCACAAATCATTTTAATATGCCTTAATGATCATCTCACGTTATACGGTGTGAACATGGCTGAAAATTAATCCAACATTAGGGGCTGGGATGTTCTCCTGCACGGGCTCTCCTCTGCGTTCCCCACAGGCCCAGAGGGAGAGCAGCCCGCTTGCTTGTAGGGATTCGCTGGTGTCTTTGGCTGGGAACTTTAACTGATGTGTCTATTCTGGAGAGGTTGCCACAACTTTGCCCCAACACTCGGCAGCAGAGAGTGTTCTCCTGGCACCATCTTTCAGCCCTCTGGAGAAGATGTCAGAGAGAGCAAAGGGGCTGGGCCTGTAGGGGCCAAAGGAGGCATCCTTACTCCCCTTGAAGAAGCCTCCTTGCTATGTCATCTTCTATAGAATAGAATAGAATAGAATAGAATAGAATAGAATAGAACAGAATTCTTTATTGGCCAAGTGTGATTGGACACACAAGGAATTTGTCTTGGTGCAGATGCTCTCAGTGTACATAAAAGAAAAGATACATTCGTCAAGAGTCGAGAATCATCAGGTACGACAATAATAGTCAGAGGGTACAATAAGCAATCAAATCATACTAGGAAACAGTCAATATAGATCATTAGGATACAAGTGACAAAGTTACAGTCCTACAGTCACAAGTGGGAGGGGATGGGTGATAAGCAGTGATGAGAAGGTTAATAGTAATAGTGGTGCAGACTTTGTAAATAGTTGGACAGTGTGGAGGAAATTGTTTAGCAGAGTGATGGCGTTTGGGGAAAAACTGTCCTTGTGTATAGTTGTTCTGGTGTGCAGTGCTCTATAGCATCGTTTTGAGGGAAGGAGTTGGAAACAGTTTATGTCCAGGATGTGAGGGGCCTGTAGATATTTTCACAGCCCTCTTTTTGACTCGTGCAGTATACAGGTCCTTGATGGAAGGCAGGTCGGTAGTAATTGTTTTTTCTGCAGTCCTAATTATCCTCTGAAGTCTGTGTTTGTCTTGTTGGGTTATAGAAGCCAAAATGATTTTATCATCTTTGGTTTTATATTGTTTGGGAAGAAACATCCCATTGAGAAAAAGTACAGGGCCAAAAAAGCAGTGTAGCTTCTTTCTCAGTACAACGAGGCAGTTATTTTAAGTAACTTAACCGCAGTGATAATTCTTTTATGTAAATGACATTAACAGCTATTTCTGAAGCAGAGAAATGGAGCCATTTTAAGTGGAGAAGCCCCTGCAACCATTTCTAAGCCTGTGGGCATGAAAATTATTCTGGGGATAATTCATAGAGAAAAAAATAACAGACAGGGCTTGGAACAAGAGTAGTGTAATAAAAAGGAATTATATGTTGAGCTAGTGCATAAAGTATGGCTGATGTCCCTGCCCACCTTCCATTTCCTAAGGTGGGTGATAAATCTGTAAAGTCAGGGCTTTTCTTGGTGGTCAAAAGTCAGCAGGGTGCTTGTGTTGAGCACACTGATGCTTGGAGCATGTCTGTGTGTGGGTCACAGGTAGCCAGAGGTTTAATGGGGGCTTCTCGTAGGCATCTCTGTGGGTCTGGAAAGGGATATTGAAGTGATTTCTTGGAACGTCAGGCTGGATTTCTTCCAAGCCCAAGAAGCGCTAGAACCCAGGCCTCCAATTTTTGAGTGATGGCGACCATCATCGGTAGCCAGTGAAGGACTGACCCAGCATGCCTTCCTCCCCCAGGAAGGGTTCCGCAGGAGTTGTCCATGGGACCTCAGTAGGTGTGAAGCGACGCATGCAGTCAATTTGTTAGATCAGCTCCTGGCTTTCCAAACGTACCAGGAGACAGGGCCGCCTCCTGGAGCTTCACCCCTGATTACTCGGGTGCAGCTTCACTGCTTGATGCAATTGGTTTCCAAATGACTATGCGGAGCCCTTCAGAGGAAGGTCCTTTGGCTGCATCTTCCAGAGATGTCGGAATTGCACCCCTGGAGGTTGACTCACTCTGGGGCCATGCTCCTGCCTGTTTGCATGGACGCCTGGGCTGAGCATGAGAGGTTTTGTCAGAGGCTGCAGCATAACAAACTCACATTGGAGCATGGGAGCCACGTGCCAGCAATAAATGTTGCATGCAGGAAACAAGCCCTTGAGAGGTGTTTTCCAGCAGAAACGTCTGGAGCTGCTTGGAGAAATCTGGAGTTGGGAAGCCTGGGAGCAGTAGCTTTCAGCAAAGAAGCAAGAAATGGGAAATATGATCTTGGAAATGTTTAAACTCTGCATCTTGGGGGCCTCTGGTTTTACAATGAAGTCAGGACTTCTTGGGGTCATAAAAAAGGGCCTGCAGGTTGCAAAAGTGACTAGGTGACAACTCCACCAGCAGTTTGCAGTTGCAAAGGATAGGTTTCATAGTAGAAGGAGGATGCTAATTTGTAGTTGGAAGATCTACCCAAGATTGGTTTTATTTTTTATTTTTAATTACATTTACATGCTGCCCTTCTCCGAAGACTCAGGGCGGCTTACAATTTTTGGGATACAACCCAATGCGCTCAGCAATAGCCTTCATTCCATTGTATATGCCTGCTTATTACTAAGCGGCATTTTTACAAAGTCAGCTTATTGTCCCCAACAATCTTGGGTCCTCAATTTACCTACCCTGAGAGGATGGAAGGCTGAGTCAACCTTGAGCCTGGTGGGATTCGAGCCTGCACTAATTGCAGGCACCTGGAATTAAGTGCTAGGCTTTTAACAGCCTGCACCACCAAGGCTCTTGTATGCATCACATCTTGTATGCATCACATCCAAAACACACTACAGACTGTACAGTGTTAGTCCACAGGTTGGAAAAAGAGCAAGGCTCTTAAATGAAGCTGCGGCTATCATTAGTCCAGTCTGCTGGACTTGGCACTGATAGGTCCATGTGGCACCTCTTCAGCCTTGGTTTGAGACTCTAGATGGGCAGCACTGTGGCCATGGGCCAGCCACATAACCAAAGCCTGTGATTATGGTCCATCTCCAGAGGTTTGTGAGATGCCCCTAAACAGTAGAAGCTCAGCCCTTCCTTCAGCAGATGACTAGAAAGAATGTGACTGTGTGCCTTGAGCCCAGAGCTCCAGCCAGTCTCTTCCCTGCTTGTGAAGCAGTAGCAATGTGGCCTGTGTGGAGACGGACATGTTGGGACATGTGATCCAAGAAGCAGGCAGCGATTGGCCTCCCAATGCAGTGAAAGAAGTTCCCGCTTTTTATCTTTGTGAATTGGGTGCCATGAGTTGTGGAGAGCTCTACTCAGCTCAGAACTTTCTTGAAGCCTAGCTTGTGGCAGTTGTGTTGTTTTGGCCTGTTAGTCTTGAGCTAGTTTTGTCCCTTGGAGTTGTTCCATGGGTCTGTCCAGCAGGCTGTGCAAATCTTTAAGGAGGCAACTGTTGCCCTAAACTTGCTGCATACCTGCCAGTGTTGGCCCAGGTCAGGCTGTGTAGCAGAGACTGAATCCAGAATTCCTGGACTCAAGTTGTGCCTGTGCTTGAGGGCATTCTGGGTAGAGTCATCTCCCTCCATTCCACCTTCAATCTTCTTACCGGCAACCACAGGCTGTTCTATGGGGAGAAACAATTGAGGCTCTTCAAAAGCACCCAGAAACACAGATATGCAGGCTGTCCTTGACTTACAACGGTTCATTTAGTAACCATTCAAAGTTGCAGCGGCACTGAAAAATGTGACTTATGACCGTTTTTCAAAGTTACAACCTTTGTATCATCCCCATAATCGTGTGATCAAATTTCAGGTGCTTGGCAACTGGTTCACACTTATGACCGTTGCTTGTGTCCCAAGGGTCATCGTTCACTTTTGCAACCATTTGACAAGTCAATGGGAAGCCAGATTCAGTTCAGCAACCGTGTTTCTAACTTAACAACTCCAGGGATTCACTTAACAACGGTGACAAGAAATATCGTAAAATGCGGGCAAAGCTCACTTAACAACAGAAATTTTGAGCTCAATGTGGTCATCACGGTGAGGACTACTGTACATCCCTGCAGTGTTTTGTATAATGAAGCTAAGCTGGAGCCAAGGCAGATCTGCTGAATTGGTCCGATTGAGATGAAGCTGTGCAGGGGCGGCAACTCTGTGGAACTGCTGCTGAGTGAACTTGAGATGCTGGTGCATATAAATGGCAGACTTTCATGCTAGGTTGTGTTGCTTATGGGGCTCTAATAGCGGAAAACTCTGCTGACCTTCTGCCCACTGTAAGCCATCTAAGCCAGGAGTCTCCAACCTTGGCTACTTTAAATCTGGTGGACTTCAACTTGAGGGCCCAAGATTGTTGGGGGCAATTAGCTGACTTTGTAAAAATGCCGCTTAGTAATAAGCAGGCATATACAATGGAAGGAAGGCGATTGCTGAGCACACTGGGTTGTATCCCAAAATTGTAAGCTGCCCTGAGTCTTGGAGAAGGCGCATATAAATGTAATTAAAATAAAAATAAAAAACTCCTCCAGGCTTAAAGTGGCCAAGGTTGGAGACCCTGATCTAAGCCACAACTTTCATTTACTCCTTTAAAACCACAGTTTAAGTAATGAAGGTTGAGAAGGTGTGGCATGTCTTCCATAACTCTCACTGGAGTACTGTGGATCTGGATGTCCAAAATTCTTTTGTTGGGGAAAGGCAGTTGTTCCCATCATGCCTAACAGCCAGACTCTGGTAGGGGACAATTCTCCCGCCCCGCCCGCTGACAACCTTCCTGATTTGGTGAATCTGGAGCATTAAATTCTTGCCGTGGTGAATAAAAAAAGCCTCTGCACATTTGCACCTCAAACATATCAAAGATCCTGAGCAAGATGGAAAGTGTTTTTAAAGATGTTTTAATTGAATGTTTTAAATAAGCATAGGGGCAAATTAATTTAGGGTAGGCTTTACTTTCAGTTGCTTAGTTACGCTGCAGCATATTCCTGAGCACAAGTGAAATAAATTGGCTCTTCTTTTTGTACTCTTAATCATACTTACTGAATTGCCTTTGGGGCAAAAGTACCCAGGCTTGTTCAGGGCTTCTCATGTGTGTGTGCCAAATGTTGAGGGGAAGAAATATTGGTCTTGCTGGCACTTGGGGTCTCCTACATAGGCTGCTATTTGAAGGGGAGCCACCAATAGTACTTAAAGATGCTTTTCCAAGGCATGCAACCGCAAGCTTTACATCACAGGCCCAGTGGTGGGATTCAGGGTTTTACTACCAGTTCTGTGGGCGTTGGCTTGGTAGGTCTGGCTTGGTGGGCATGGCAGGGGAAGGATACTGCAAAATCCCCCTTCCCTCCCTACTCCACTAACCTGCTTTCCAGCTCCATTATCCTGTGCAGGGCAACCAAAGAAGACCCAACTGATCAGCTGGGACTCAATGGGAGGCAGAGAATAGATGGGGGCAGGGCCAGTCAGAGGTGGGATTTGCTGGTTCTCCAAACTACTCAAAATTTCCGCTACCGGTTCTCCAGAAATGGTCAGAACCTGCTGACGACCACCTCTGCACAGGCCCCAAAGAACAACTCACACACGTTTTCTTCACCTTCAGGGTGGTTTTATGGCAGCCCCACCCAGCTTGAACCCTCTGGGTCCAATTGGGCATTTCTGTTCTCTAGTGCAGGGCTTTTGAGACTAGGTCCTGTGAGAACTTGATGGTGATCCATGAAAGCTGAAAGGCAAAAAAAAAGTTAAAACAAGTAGAGCCAATTTTCTACCTTTGCGTCCTGATCAGGGGGTTCTGGGAATTTAACAATAATAATTATAATAACCTGGCCTGAAAAAGTTTGAAATCCCCTGTTCTAGACCTTGACTACAATGTAAGAAGTTCCAGGTGAGATCAGCTTTTGGTGGCCTTCATCTACTGACAGGGATGTTGGATTTGCAGAATTGGATGCAAAGGGTGCTGATTTTGCATGGGAGTTTGTGTGCCAGTGTGCACATGCAACCCAGTGTTACATACAGATGTGGCTAGAGGATTCTGGGAGTTGAAGTCCACTCATCCCCAGGATGAAAAACATTGCAGTAAATAGTACTGGGTTCCTATAAATATCCCTGAGATTATATGCGTGTGATTCTGTACAAAAATATCACTATCTTTCGGACTCGTTAGCTTAATCCACTAACGTGTCCCCTGAATAATTATTGGGTATAGTTTTATTCTCTAAGGACAAATTTAAATTAGTGATCTAATTATTTGGGGGTATTTTAAGTTTCTTTTTCAAAATTATTTGGATATTACTATGCCTTTTCATAAAACCAGTTCATTTCTTCTGCCTGGGGGCTGTTAGAGTGACAGACTTTAAATCTTGGGTTCCTTCTGCACATTTTAATGTTGATGGTGAATAATGTCCTGATTGATTGTGATATCAGACAATGGAAGATTATGGCAAAGACCCAGCCTCACATGCTCAATCGAATTATGTCAAAACTGCCCCATTGTTCTGTTGTACTGAGAAACAAGTAAATTATTTACAGATATTTGCTAATTAAAGCACATATTGTTTTTCCCAGCACAATGGGACACAAAGCAAACAAAAGCCAAAAAAGAAATCCACATGCATAATTTCACTGGGCAAATGCAGAGGGCAACACTTTTTGCTAAGAAAAATATTGTCTGTCATCTGCCCAGAAAGGACTCTTCTTGGGGTAAGGAGAGCAGGCAGAGAGAGCAGCCTGCTGGGAGTCCAAGGGCCTGGACCTCCATGATTCCCCACGCTTCAGGGGCACCTTGTTCATCTCAGTCACCCAGTACATGCTGGCCTGTTAGTGAAATGGTGTTGAGAAGCATTTTGAGATTTGACCCTCCCAAAAGGCAGATGCTGTAACAGCCACTTGAAGGCAAGCAGAGTGGGGAGCTCAGGCAGCTCATCCTAGCAGTCTTCCTAGGTGAAGCTGGGCTTCTGCTGACTGAAGGACGCCCAGGATGGATCTTCCACCACCCCCAGACTGACCATGGGGATGGGCACAGCTCTGGAGCAGGATTGGGGCTAGTCGGGGAGAGGGAAGGAGCGAAGGCCCTCCCCTTCCCATCAAGCTTGAGAAGGTTGCCCTGTAGCAGACCCAACGCATCCACCACTCTTGCATAGTGTTGCTTGGCCCTCAGGTCCATTCCCCTCTCCCCTTGCAAAGGGAGCTTGTGTTGATTTGAGGTAACACAGGAGCCCTAGATTCTGTCCCAGGGAAGGGATAGCATAGCCCAAGTTGGCTAAGTCCTCCGATTTCAGAGTCACATCACTGGGATACAGGACAGATCATTGGGGAGTAGAGTTTAAGAGTGCAGGGCTCTTCCTAGTAGAATCCGGTTTGAGACATGGGACGGAAATCCACCTGTGTTGTTGCTAAACTGTCCGTGCCTGTGGATAACGTCATGTTGTTGAATGCCTGGATCTAGCCCGTTAAGTCAGGCTTCATATTCCAACAGTAGAATGAAATTAGACTCCGAGCAATAGATGTGTAAAGTGTGTTGAACACTGAAAGGTGCTGTACAAATGCTGGTGACAATTATCTGAAACCGTGTAAGTTGCACAGTCATATTCCACAGATGGGGGACCTGCTGTCTGTCTTCCAGAATGCCATATGTGCCATTTCTGTGCAAAAACTACAAATGGCAATTCTTTTATATCTCAGAAACAATTGTCAGTTAATTAAGCCTCCAATTTGCATGTGTTCAGGTTCTGTAATCGTAGCGTTCTTGTGTGTCTGTGTGGTTTTTACTGCCAAACTTCTGTTGGCGGAATTTGAGATCGTCCTCCTGCTAGAAAAGCTGCCACTCATCTGGGATGAGAGATGGGCCTTTGAGGAACAATCCGAATGATCAGCCAAAATGCCCTCTTCAAAATGGAAGTGTTGGCTGAACTCAAAAACAGAAAGATTTGCAAACTCAGTGTTGCCTATGATCTCTTCCTGGGATTTGCTCTCTTGATGCTCTTGGGGGTGGCCAAGGAGGACAGCTGAAGATGGGAAGCGGTTCAGGCTTTGTTTTTCACTGGTTTTAGTAGAACTGAGAATGGGGATAATTTTTCACTGGAGGTGGTAAAAGTCTTCTCCTAGAAAAGGAAGCATTGAGGGTTACCATCAGCCCCTTGAAAGAATCCTCCAGCTGTGTCAAATAGACACGTAGATGCAGTCAAGGAAGTCTTTCCATCTGTTAAGAACTTTCCATTAAGCTGAACTTGGTTTTGGGGAGTTTTCAAGAGGGCTGCACCCTCTCCTCCTGAAGAATACTGCCTCCCCTTTTCTTTTTTTTCTGATAATCAAAGTTTTCCGCCAAATTATAAATCTGGCTTCTTCCTTTTAGCCCCTAAGGCCTGGAATATGTCAAATATTTACTATTTTTCTTCTTGGAAGCCTTGATCCTTCCAATCCGATACCTACACCATTTCTGACTGGTCCTCTCTTTTGAAAGTCTCTGTCTCCCACAACTTCCTGAGGTCTTCTTCCATTGGTTGATTGTTCTCACTGGAGAAAAGACCAGACCAGGGAATGCGGCTCCTCACTCTGGCTGGCAGATTTCCCTTTCTCCGCCGCCCCTAGAAGAGCTTCAGCCTCCGAACCTTGCAGGATCGGGCTCTCCGAAGCTAAAGAGCCGGCTGCGAGTCGTGGACTATCAACTGAAACCTGCCGATCCTGGATCCTCAAGAGATGAGTGGGTAGGGTTCAATTTAACAGATTAACAGAGTTGGAAGGGACCTTGTAGGTCATCTAGTCCAACCCTCCCACCCAAGCAAGAGACCCTACACCATTTCTGACAAATGGCAGTCCAATCTCTTTTGAAAGTCTCAAGTGATGAAGCTCCCACAACTCCTGAAGGTAACTTCTCTTCCATTGGTTGATTGTTCTCACTGTTAGAAAATTTCTCCTTATTTCCAGGTTGAATCTCTCCTTGTTCAGTTTCCATCCATTCTTCCTTGTCTGGCCTTCAGGTGCTTTGGAAAACAGCTTGACCCCCACCTCCCTGTGGCAGCCCCTCAAATATTGGAAGGCTGCTATCATGTCTCCCCTGGTCCTTCTCTTCACTTCCAAGCTACTGACCTACAATTTGTCTGGCACCAGTGGTTGCATGGCACAAAAGGCTGAGCACATGTAAATAACTAATATTTAATCTGAGTTCATCGCTTGTTGCTATTTTAAACATATACAGCGAAGGGCTCAGCCTGGGATGTATGCATTAAGAAAAAGCTGGAGGCATCAGTGGACTACAGCACATTCTTCTAATTTCCTAAAGAACTGAGTGAATGATCTGTAGCCAAGTTCCTGTTTGTGTTTTCCTCATTCTTTAAATCTCAGTCCTGCTTTGATTGTTCGTGTGTTTAAAGGGAGCTGTGGCAGACACGGTTACCAGTTTTTCTTCCAAACAGATTGCTATTTTGAGTTCTTAATTCTAGGGTAGAAGCAGGCAAAATGTGGTAGAGGAGCCCAGGGAGAATTAGGGAAAAATCTGGAGTCATAGAGGGGGGGTCCTGAATTCGGTATACTTCAGGATGGAGCATGGGCAGCCCCAGATAGCAAATTTCTCACTGAACAACATAAATTTTGGGCTCAGTTGTGCGTTGTGGACTACCTATGGAGCATTTCAGATTGATGGGTTTTATGCATAAAATGTAAATGGAGAGGTGTGTCACAGAAAGGCCATGGCTGGGAGGGAAGAGAGGCTGGAAAGGAAGGCCAAAGAGGGCGGAGTTATCCTTCCCCCTCTGCCCCCTCTGCCCCCCCTCTGCCCTTCCTCCCCCCACTCATGCGAGGGCCTAAAAAGGCATCCGAGCAGTTGGGCTGTGAGGGAAAACATGAAGGGAAATGAGAGAAACAACTTTCAGAGCTTGCAATTTCACTTAGGAATCATTCAAAGTAGCCCACAGGAAGCATGTTTTGTGCGTATTTAAATAGTTTGTTTAAAGTAGCGTGTGAATGTAAAATAATCCGGGGTGGGGAATGAACCAGGGCAGCCTCGTCTTGGGCCTGTTTGAAAGCCGCGGCTCCCATTAATCACGCCTCCCAAGACTCACACTGGGGCTGACAGTCACTAAAACGTGTCCAAACAAATCAGCTGTACAACTTTACAATGTGGAATTGGCTTACTCAAAGCAAGCCACGGTTTATTATCTATGCTCAAAAGGTCCTCCTCAAGTAAAGATTACATGACAAGCTGTGCTGAAGGAGAAACAGATAGGCAAGCTTGCAGCCAGAACTTCCCGAGCGCCAAACTAGCACTTTGCTTTGGACGGCTGAGATGTGGCGTGAAATCTGAATTCTCACTTAACTTTCAGAGTGGGACAGCTTGTCCAGACCCAGCAGCAGCTTTGACAAATGTGAATTTATATTTAACCCCCACACCACCTCAGTACAAATTTAGATATAAATTATTGCCATTGCTTGAATGGCACATCAGTTGTCAAAACAGGTGCTGTCTGAAACAAAAACATCATTCCATGCAGAAATTCATTTTTATCACAAGAGTTCTTCCTAACTGTGGCAATTTTAATTTCCCCCATCTTAACATGCGCTTCTCGATTCAGTGCCCTATCGTAATAGCTTTAACTAACGTGCAATTCATATATTATAATAACTAGCTGGATACCCATGCTTCGCTATGAAACTATGTGGTCAGGTTTGGAGTTTGGGGAGGAAAATAAGCGGGGAGGGAATTCTGCCTCTGCCTACCAGCATCAGTTGATATTCATCTGGCTAGGGTCCTGTCAGTGTGTGAGAGTGGAGGGCTGTTTGGAAAGTGAAACAGTATTTGCTGTGTGAGCAAGAAGGAGACAGCAAGGAGTCTGGGCTTGGCTTAGCTCAACTGTTCTGTACTAAAGCTGCTTGGTGCTGTGAAACTAAAACTGAAACTCCTCTGCTTGTGTTTTGCATTTGGAAGAGATTTCTTTTCAGGCGGGGAGGGGTAGTATAACTCCTTAGCATCAGAGTGTGT
Source organism: Naja naja (assembly GCA_009733165.1). Taxonomy (NCBI): domain Eukaryota; kingdom Metazoa; phylum Chordata; class Lepidosauria; order Squamata; family Elapidae; genus Naja; species Naja naja. The sequence goes on along the minus strand of CM019151.1, from coordinate 84,538,527 downwards.
TAATAATAATATAGGAAATACGAATGCTCTGATGGTCATTTTGAAAAACCCTTTCTTAGTGAGCACCTGGAAGCCAACAGGAACAAACGTGCCAAATTTCAAGTTTGTAGGCTTTATGGTTCTGGAGATTTTGTAAGTGGTCTTTTGCTTTTATATCTATAGAAGATACTCAAGCATTTTACATTTTTCTCAATCTTAAAACAAGTTTTCTCCATCAGATGGAGAGTAGGTTATATCTCCCTTTGGGGCTGTCAAAGGGTCCCTCGATCGCTTGTCCCAGCAGAACCTCTAAAGAGGCAGGCGTTCTTCTCACTGTGTACTACACAACCAAGGCAAAATCTGGCCTCGGGCAATAATCTTCTGGGCTCTTCCTGATAAGCAACAAGAATCCCCACCCAAAAGTTTTGACTCAAGCCCAAGATGAGCTGAATAGCAAAGACAACCAGCAAGAGGATGAGATGTTTTTAAGGAGAAGATCTGCAAAATAGGAGCCTCTGTGGCGCAGTGATCAGAGTGCAGTACTGCAAGCTACTTCTGCTGCAGCCAGCTGCCTACAATTTGGCAGTTCAAATCCCACCAGGCTCAAGGTTGACTCAGCCTTCCATCCTTCCGAGGTGGGTAAAATGAGGACCCAAATTGCTGGAGGCAATAGGCTGACTCTGTAAACTGCTTAGAGAGGGCTGTAAAGCAGTATATATGCCTAAGTGCTATTGCTATTGCTATTGCACTTCTTGCCCTCAGGTGAGAAGAGACCATGCCACAGGAAGTCCAGCTGAATGGGTGTTGAGTCAAGAAATTCACCGAGAGATGCAGGATGTCCATTTAATGCTTGCTCATTATGGCTGATAGGAGAGATTGTTTACTTGTTCTTCATTTGCAACAGAGTGCAATCTCTCTCAACTTTCAATACAAGATTAGTAGCTGTCCAGCAAGCAGCTCAGCATGTTTTCCTTGGATAATTCTTACTTGAAGAATTGCCTGCTTTGTTTTTTCCTGCTTTGTTTTTTTGTTTTTGACACAGGAGCGCTTTCCTCCTCTGCACTGACTTACTGGAGCTGAAACTAAATTACTTTGAGCTGTCTCTTTATGTTTGTTTTAATGACTCATGTGGATGTTTATTTATTTTTTTAAATTTATTAATTCAATTTCAGTCTGCCCAACTCGTCAATGACTCTGGATGGATTACAATAAGAAATAGGGAGGGAGGAAGCCTCAACAAAGACCAAAGAACAGAGCCAACCAGAAGGCTAACTCAGTATGACAAAAAGCCGAACCAAAACCTTAAGGGCTTCTCAGCATCCTGAGATGCACCAACTCCACCCCGGATCCGCCTGGGTTTATTGACTGGCACAGTGGCCTCTCGGCTGACCCCTGGCGTGAACTTTGACTGAAGGACTAAAGTCTCTAGACGATCCATTTTCTCCAGCCTGATGAACTCTCCAGCCCACTTCTTCCCAAAGGCTGAAGACTAGATGGAAGTAGTTAGAATGATTGGGATTTAGAGGATTTTTATTTCCCAACATTCAAACAGAGACATGGTTTCACTCCATATAAAATTAAATGGGGGGGGGGTCCCAGATGATCAGTTTGTAAGTCTGCAGAACCCAAATTAAAATCCTTGAGAGGGATCCGTTACGGTTCTCCTGCCTTACTCGCAATTATCCCATTGAGTCTTGGGGCTTATGCTAAAGCTATCAGTCATACATGTTTCTTCCTAAAAGCTTGGATTCTCGGAACCAAACAGATTATGTGAATGGGGAATCCCAGCATGATTGCACAATATACCTGGAAAATTTCAGTGGCAAAATCTGGGGTTTTGTGTGACTTTGGGAATATTTACAATGGCATGAAGGATGAATTTGTCCCAATAGGAAGGGCACATATTAGAGCCAGCGTTCTTTAATGCACCTCTGATTCCTCTTTGGTGGCTGCGTTGTCAAAGAGCCTTGGTGGTGCAGGCTGTTAAATGCCTAGCACTTAGTTCCAGCTGCCTGCAATTAGTGCAGGCTCGAATCCCACCAGGCTCAAGGTTGACTCAGCCTTCCATCCTCTCGGGGTAGGTAAATTGAGGACCCAAGATTGTTGGGGGCAATAAGCTGACTTTGTAAAAATGCTGCTTAGTAATAAGCAGGCATATGCAATGGAATGAAGGCTATTGCTGAGCGCATTGGGTTGCGCTCCAAACATTGTAAGCCACCCTGAGTCTCCAGAGAAGGGCGGGACATAAATATGAATTTAAAAAAAATTCCAAGAAGATGCACATTATGTTATAAATGTATAAATGTTACAAATGCAACTGAGATTCAAGGAATGACTCCTCATGTCCTCCACTGTTGGGGTGGACCTGGGCTCCTGGGAAGGATGGTGTAAACTGCTTCAAATTTAGATTGGATGTTGGCTTTGATGCCTCAATTGATGTACTGTGGTTGTTTTTAAGCTTTGTTTTCATGTTGGTGTGCCTTTTATGCATTCCAAGGGGGATTATTGTTAGCCACCAGGGTTGTGAGTGGCCACATAAATCATCTAAGTAGATCAATGGCTCTTCTCCTTTTTAGGCGGGTCTGCCAATACCCAGGTGGCAGTGGAACCAAGGTTGTCATGGTGTTGTGTGTGTGAAGAGGGATTGGTACAGGACATCTGATTCACTCCAACAGGAGCCACTGTGTGAGGATGAAATGGAATCAGACTGAGGATTCTTCTTTCAGCTCCTTGGAGGGAGGAAAGTGTGGGGTGAAATGGGCCCTCTGGAAATAGTGGCCCAGCAACAGGAACGTAGCTGGACAGTGGTGTTCTTGTGAGACAGAAATTGCACACAAAAATGTGCTCCTGGGTTGGCTGGCAGCTGTGTTGCTTCACTAGTCTTGTCTCCTTTTTCTCATGGTTGATTCCCTTATAGCAGGGGTGTCAAACTCAAGGCCCGGGGGCCCACAGAGTGCTTAGATCTAGCCCATGGGGCCACCCTGGAAATAGCAACGGACCGGCCCGTGGTGCCTCTGTCAGAGAAAACAAGGCCCTCCCAAGCTCCATTTTTGCTGGCAGAGGATTGCAGGAGGCCGTCCCAGCTGAAAACGGAGCTCGGGAGCCTGTTTTCTCTAGCAAAGCTCTTGGGACACAGGTGCCACCAACATGAGTGATGTCAAGCTGCCCCCCCCGCCCTCTCCCTAGGTCAAACACAACACTGATGCGGCCTTTGAGTTTGACAAAATGGGGAGGGGGGATAGATGTGTATTAGTAAGTCCATATTGTAGGTAAATCCATAGGCACATATTTAGCAAAATATAAATTATTGGAGTTTACCAGAAGTAGAAGAAAAATCAGCTGGACTTTGGCCGTGGTTCATCTGCTTAATGAGGAGGGATGTCTAAAAGCCCTTCCTGTCCCATCTTCACCCAGAGGTTGAACCAGGCTGGGCAGCAAACAGATCATCTCTGCAGGGACTTCAGAGTTTTGTCCCTTAGATGTCCCTCCCTGCTGCAGTTGGCGGTCAAGCCATTCATTGCCTCTGGCCTCTCCTGGGACAGCTCTGGGTCTCCTTGGAATAGGCTCTTTGCAGAGGATATTGAGAGAGAGAGAAAGGAGGGAGAGCACAAGTTGTTACATTATCAGCAGGAAAGTGTATTTCTCATAACTGATGATAATTAGCACCATAATCTTCAGTCCAAATAGACAGTTAGGCAAAATAATTATGTCTCTACAAGATGTCTGTATAACGTTAGTAACTTAGTATGTTTTAGCAACCTAAATTATTCTGTTCTTCTATTATGATAGGTTGACTACGTGTTTTCCCCTAGAATTTAATTCTAAGAATTGATTAAAACTTGGGAGACTTCCATACTCATATTTTTTTAACATGTACAGACAAGACTGAGAGGTTGTGATCTGGTCATGCATGAGCAAGTCTGATACTCATAAACAACTATGGCTATTATTTTCTCATACAAAACTGCCACTCAGCTTCCAGGTCTTTTCAAAGTGTAGTCACAATTGCGCTTTTCAAAAAGAGAGAAACACACACACACCCCATCAAAATCCCTGTTTACTCTCTGCCACTCCTGCAGCTTCCCACTTTTCCTTTGGACCTGCGTCCCAAAACTGTGTGCAGACTTTGCCCACCAAAGGGTCTCCTCTTGATCTCACAGAAGCTTTTGTGCCACCTCCTGGTTCAGGATTATGCAAGTGGAAGAGTCAACTTGTCTAGAGCAGGGGTCTCCAACCGTGGCAACTTTAAGACTTGTGGACTTCAACACCCAGAATTCCTCAGCCAGGCTGAGGAATTCTGGGAGTTGAAGCCCACAAGTCTTAAAGTTGCCATAGTTGGAGACCCCTGCTCTAGAGGCAAAGGTGGTATTCAGCCAGTTCTGACCAGTTCTGGAGAACTGGTAGCAGAAATTTTGAGTAGTTTGGAGAACTGGCAAATACCAGCTCTGACTGGCCCCACCCCCATCTCTTCTCTGCCTCCCAAGTCCCAGCTGATCGGCTGGGTCTTCTTTGGTTGCCCTGCACAGGAAAACAGAGCTGGAAAGCAGGTTAGTGGGGTGGGGAGGGAATGGGGATTTTGCAGTATATCCTTCCCTGCCACACCCACCAAGCCACACCATGCCCACCAAGCCACGCCCACAGAACCGGTAGTAAAAAAATTTGAATACCACCACTGTCTAGACTAGAGGGCATCAGCCCATCAAAATTTAATTTATTTTAATTTATTTTAATTTATTTTAAACTGTTTGTAGTGATTGGGCTTGTTTGGTTTAATTTTTTAAAAATATTTATTGTTGTTTTTAATTGTGAGCCGCCCCAAGTCCTCTCGGAGAGGGGGCGGCATACAAGTCCAATTAAATAAATAAATAAATAAATAAAAGCAGTGATACTTACGCAGCCCAATATTTACCATCTCAGCCCTGCTTTCTAGAGTATATATTTTTCAAGTTTTATGTGCCAACTGTCATGTATTAATCAAAATAAGTTCACAGTCTTAAGCCTAGAGATGGCAACAGTTCTTTACAGTGGCCTTGAGTAGACAGAAATTGAATAGATAGAAATTAGGAATAGAGAATTATAATTGGAACTGAAGGAACATAATTTGTTCAAAAGGAAGGGAAGTGGTAAAAATGGGGAAGAAGCTGCACTGTGAGTCAGAAGTGGCCACTTCTGCTCAGACATTTGGGAATAAAATCTGGTAGTGGCGGCAAAGAGCATTTGAGCTAGAAAAATGGGGTGGGGGACCCTATCAAATAGATGCAATTGTTAGGGCTTATAATTGCCTGCCCATCGCAATAGCTGTGAGTGGGCTTCTTAGAAGCAAGTGGCAACTCTTTCAAAGTTGTAATGATGGGGACATTCATTAGAGAGATACTGGACCTTAAAAAAGGGCAGAGAAGAGCAACAAAGATGATCAGGGGACTGGAGGCTAAAACATAGGAAGAACAGTTACAGGAATTGAATATGTCTAGTTTAATGAAAAGAAGGGCTAGGGAGGATATGATAGCAGTCTTCCAATATCGAAGGTTTGCCATAAAGAAGATGGGGCGGGTGTCAAACTATTATCCAAAGCACCTGAGGGCAGGACAAAAAGCAATCAAACTAATCAAGAAGAGAAGCAACCGAGAAGGAGAAATTTCCTTACAGTTACAACAATTAACCAGTGGAACCGTTTCCCTTCAGAAGTTGTGAATTCTCCAACACTGGAAGTTTTTAAGAAGAGATTGGACAATCATTTGTCTGAAATGGTATAGGGCAGTGGTGGCTAACCTTTTTGGGCTCCTGTGCCAAAAATTGTGCGCTCGCGTGCCAGCACCCATAAGGCAATGTGCATGCGCCCCCTGTGCAAGCATGTGCAATCCTCCCCCCTCTTACCTGTACTGCGCCTCAGCTGATTTTTGGCTGGTTTAAGGCCTTTTTCAGCCTCTCAAAAGCTTGAAAAAAGCCTCTGCAGGCTTTGCAGGATGAATAATAGGCCCGTTTCATCACTTCCGGTATTACAGGAAGTGGTGAAATGGGCCTGTTATTCAGCCTGCAAAGCCTGCAGAGGCTTTTTTCAAGCACCTCTGGGGGGGCGAAAAAGGCCTAAAATCAGCTGTGAGGCGCTGCAATGCGCAGTGAGGTAAGTTTACCTGCAGCTCGTGTGCCGGCACAAATGGCTCTGCGTGCCACCTGTAGTACGTGTGCCATAGGTTCACCATCACGGGTATAGAGTTTCCTGCCTGAGCAGGGGCTTGGACTAGAAGACCCCAAGACCCCCTTCCAACTCTGCTGTTCTATTATTCTGTTAAAAACTCTGTTGTGATTGTCCTAATTGACTCCTTTCTGCAGGGGAGGTGGAAGAATGAACTCAGTGGAGAAGACTGAGGAATGGAAATATCTGGGACAATTGGAGAAGGCCAAGTATAAATTGATGTATACCTTGGACTTCAAAAAGGGGTTTTAAAGTCAGGGCAACAAAAGGAGGGTTCTGTGGCAGAAAAAAACTCAGCCTAGAGCAAGTTAATGTGCCATGCAACAATTCACTTTGGCTTAGGGAAGAGATGAAGCATTCATGCAGGAGGTCACAAGGATGGTAGAAACCCTGAAAATTTATACCATGGGAGAGCATAGGCAAGCAGGTAGAAATGGTTTCAGAAAATAAAAACTCAGAATGAGAAAGGCTGGCCAAAGATGCTTCGACAGGTTTGTTCAAAACAGAAAGGAAAGATTCTGCATGGCAGCCATTTAAAGGGACATAGCAGCAACCAGAATCCTGAAAGGGATAGAAAAGAGCAAAAGAACGGAGAAACGGGAAGGCCACTTCTAACGACAAGAAAGTTGGAATCAGTGATTGGGGGAGGTATCCAAGCGGAGCCAGACCACCATCTGCCTGGATGCTTTCATTTGGATTCCTCTGCTGGGCGGGAGGTTGGACTGGATGATCTCCAGGACCCCTTCCAGTTCTAGGAGGGTCATTGCTAGGAATGGGTGCATCTTTCAGGGTCTCAGTGGTACCAACGCAGGAGAAGGAGAAAGCAGCACATCAGGGTTCCTGCTTATGTTACCTGGATCTAAAATGGGAAGGGGCTGCATAGTCGGGCCTTTCTGTGCACCAAACTATGCAACCTAGCTGCCACAGGCTGAATGCAGTTGGGGCTGGATTCAGCCGGAGTGCAAGGATTTCCCAGCCCCGTGGAGGCCAGGAATGCAAATACCAGAAAATGCTAAGCATACGTTTCAATTCTCCCATCAAAGGTGCTTTAGTTGAATTGTGTGTATTAATATTATTAATATTGTCACATGTCATTTTGCTGCAGAGACCCTTTGTTCTGGTCCTGTATATTGATGGAAATGATGATAATTATAACAAGGTTAGATTATGGTGATTACCGCTGCGTTATAGGCACACTGCTGTAACCTGTGGCATTTTATAGTTATTGTTTAATAATAGCATCATAGTAAGTTCCTCCAGGTGTCATATAAACTAAACACTCCATTTGTAAATGGAATTAAAACCCACACTACAAGCAGTTGCATGAAAGAGTCAAGAGTGTGGTTTGGCCACCCAAAACATCCTCAGCTTCACATTGGAGCTATGCCTCCTTTGGGCTAAATCAAATTGCAAGACACAAAGCAAAGTTCACACACACTTTCCATTAATGGAACAAGAGAATCCAATCCAACAGGAGTTTCCACTTGGGGAGAGAGGCAGCAGGGTCAAAGGAGAACGGGATAAGATCTGTTTTCATTCGAATCAGATTTTAGTGGCCAAATAGATCTGACGGCCATATGAGTCCGGAGTTGAGCTTCATTTGCTTGTGAGATGGAATTGTTGGTTTCTGGCAGTATGGAATGTATAGTCTTTCTGCAGGTGCCTTGCATGGCTTGGCCTCTGGGCATCAACCTTGGATCCTCAATAACAGGATTATTTGCTCCTGATGGCATCCTGAATTGTGCTCATCTTTTAGTTGTTCAATGGTCAACTTGGGATCAGGGGTGCGATTCAACCGGTGTAACAACTGGTTCAGTGAGTGCACCAAATGTGTGCTTTGCACGCGTGCAGAGCATTTGCTATTGACCTTCTCCAGCAAATCCTGTGTGTTAAACAGCTGATGCGCGGCAATCTGCTGTGCTGCGCAAATCAGCTGAGCTTGAAAAACAGGATATAAAGCGCAACCCAGAGCCCGGGCAGCCCCAACAGCTGATCATCGGAGCAAACCGAACTGGTTCTCTCCCAGCTGATCCTTGGAGCTACCAGTTCGGCTGAACCATGCCAAACCGGTAGAATCCCACCCCTGCTTGGGATGCCAACAAAAGGTTAGCCATGGCAGTTTCTGAAAAGGAGGAGGTGAGCATCTGGCAATGGAAGTGCCATTGCATTTGCCCCTTTAGATGCAGTCCTGTATTGCCTGGTCTGGTGTCCATATCTTTCTGAAAACGGGAACCTTGGCCTGGCTGAGCCTTGGGAAGAATGCATCGGGCTAAGAGTCATGGTCTCTGGGAAGATCACATTTGCATAAGGCTCTTTAAAAATGCCAAGCAAGATTTATGGAGGGTTGGCACATTACATGGCTTTCAGCATTTTTCCTGCTGGGATCTGTTGGACACCAGGTCCCATGATTCCCAGACAAAATGCCCATAGAGAATTAAGTTGCATTTGCTTGCATGAGGTGTGAAGCCATGTATCCTGGCCTTCGGTATCATAATTCCCATACATGGAGAATATGGGAGTTGAGGTCTAAGGTACCTGGAAGACATTGAATGGGGTATTTAAAAATCACTGAAATCTTCTGAAATTGCTGAACCTGGAAATATTTGGGCATTCCTGCTTGGTATCTCATGAAACGTTGGCTCTCTTGTCCTTTAAAAGTAATAGCAATTTCACTTCCAGTGGTCTGAAGGGTCCTTTTTGCAAGGAGGCTGTTTGGGCCTGTGATGCTGCCACCCGGTCTGCTCCTGGCAATGGAGAAAGTTCAGTCAACTGATTTGATTAAATAGGCATTCCATAAAGCAGGGGTCTCCCACCTTGGCCACTTTAAGCCTGGCAGACTTCAACTCCCAGAGCTTTGCTGGCTAGGGAATTCTGGGAGTTGAAGTCCTCCAGGCTTAAAGTGGCCAAGGTTGGAGACCCCTGCTATAAAGGACAATTTTCTAAAGTAATACAGGTAGTCCTTAACTTACGACCACAACTGAGTCCAAAATTTATGTTGCTAAATGAGACATTTGTTAAAGTGCATTTTGCTCCATTTTATGACTTTTCTTGCCCTAATTGTTAAGTAGATTGCCGTAACTGTTACTGTGATGACTCGGGGTGTGGCACAAAAATAACATAGTCACCAAAGTAGAATAAATTCCCTTTAATGCCTCCAACTTGGTCCCCAATGTCCAATTATCCTTGGCTGGATAACAAACTCTTCCAAAAACAGTCTACAAAGGGCAGAAATACAGTCCGAACTCAAAGTACAGATAAATTAGAAATAAAAAAACCAAAACAAACCACTCTGACGTAATTAACACGACAGGCCAGGATGGTAAATTGCAGGCTTCCAAAAGATAACAAAGCACACACAGTTAGGAGGACGCCAAAACCCAGATAAGCCTCAACAAAGATAATGCATGCTTTGCTTCCAGCAAGGAGCTGTGTGCAAACACCTCACTTATATCCTGTTCCCCCGGCTGCAACTAATGGAAGGGATCAGGGCCCTTTTCTTTCTCGTAAGCCATGTTGCTCCCTTATCCGTTCCTCCCTGCATGCCCTAGGATGAAGAGGGGGTGGGCCTGGGTCTTCCTCTGAATGCCCAGCCGGACTGTGCCCTTCCCCCATTTCCTCCACAACCACTGGAGCCACACTCCCACTCCCTGTCAGCTGTTCCACCTCTCCCTCAGAATCAGACTCCAACAAGAGCATGACAGTTAAGTTGGTAACCCGGTTGTTAAGTGAATCTGGCTTCCCCATTGACTTTTGCTTGCTAGAAAGGGGAATCACGACGTGCTTGCAAAGGGGAATTATGACGTGAACCAGGAGCCTGCAACTGTCATAAATATAAACCAAAGCATCCTAATTTTGATCACATGACCACGGCGATGCTGCGATAGTTGTAAGTGTGAAAAACAGCCATAGGTCACTTTTTTCAGTGGTGTTGTAACTTTGAATGGTCACTAAATGAACTGTTGCAAGTAAAGGACTACCTGTAATTTCACGAAACTTGGGGAAAAGGGAGGAATTAAAACTAATTGCCTGGAAATGTGCAGGAAATCAGAGCATTGCCAATTATCTTTTTTTGCAGAAGACTTGCAGAATTTTTGTAATATTTCTTGGGTGATTATGTCAAATGTTTCATGCAACTTTTAGAACAAAAGTTTACTTCAATATTTGTGTATTAGTCAAGAAAATTGTATCATAAACAGGAATTTTCTAGTGACTCAGAGTTCCAGGAATGCCATTTATAATTAGATGATTTGTGCAAATAAGAACAAGTTAGAACAATTACTCATCATGCTATGCATTTTTACCTCTGCAGATTAATTGCATTTTCAGAAGTGGGGGCCTTGTCAATCTCTGGCAATGGGGAAGTTGGAACACATACACACATCTCTGGTTTCTAATTATTTAGAAGTAAATTCTGTTTCCACTGGTATTCCTGTGTAAAATGTTGATTTAAATAACATTAACAATCATAACATGTGCAATGTGATGTGAACAAGAAAGTCTAATGAAGGATGTCCCTCTGCATTCCCTCAAAAGGGCAAGTGCTCATGTGACATCTCCATGGGTTATTTATTTCTGTGCAGGCTATAAAGGCAAAACAAAAAATCCTTCAAGCCAAGCTCAAATCCTTGAGAATTGTGGAATTGTCCTCTTTGGGGATGAGATATAGACTTCTCAGTCTAGCCTACTGGAAATCCTGGCCTTTTCTTGTGATCTCAGCCTGCCGAGTGTATTTTAGCATCAGCTGCAAAGTTCTCAGTGCCAAGTTCTGCAGCCAAGTCACCCTTTTAGAAAGAAGGGTTTTCTTTCCACAGGGTTTTGGCTCCCCCTTGTGCTGGTGCCCTGGGAGGGGGGCGGGAGAGCAGCCTCCCAGAACAAGAGCAGCTGGAGACCCAGAAGTGGTTCCTGCTCAGGACCCAAAAGGTGTCCTGATTTGGGAAGTGAGCTCCATGGATAGTAGTGGAACAAAAGAGCAACTCCTTTGGATCTGCTGCCACGAGGCTCCTTCTTAAAATTTGAGAACCAATCCAAACATTTGAACAGTCAGTACTCCCTACTTTGGAACTGCTGTTAATGAAAGTAGGGTTTTTTTTAAAAAAATGGGAACGGTTAGGGAAAAAGCGAAGGAGTGGGAAAACACAGTGTTTTGGGTTGATGGAAATTATGGGAGATAGTCATGCTGCACCCCACCCCACCCTGGGAGGCCTGCATCACATTCCGATCGCCCGGTACGCTGCCATAGGCAGGGCCTCCTTGGGGTACCGTCAGTTAGGCATTGTCGTCTGACGGTGCCCAGGGGTAGGTCCTTCTCTGTGGGAGCACCCGCCCTATGGAACCAACTCCCCATGGACCTCCGTTTGGCCCCTGATCTCCGCTCCTTCCGCCAGGACCTGAAGACCTGGTTGTTTCAACAGGCCAGTCTGGACTGACTTCGAGGGTGTGGGTTGGTTTTTTAGTCTTTGTTTTAATTCATTTTAAATTTTATAACACTGATTAGGCTTGTATTCGTTTAATGGTTTTTTATTGAAATTTGTATTGGGTTTTATTGTTCGCCGCCCTGAGTCCTTAGGGAGAGAGGGCGGCATACAAGTCTAATAAAATAATAATATTAATAATAATAATAATAATGGGGGGAGAAGCCCCAGAGGAGAGGCACAGAAAGGATGGCCCCCTCAGCCCATGTCCCTGCTGGCTCCTCCCTGTAGCAACTGGAAGGAAAGAAGCCCCTTGCAAAGCCTGTGGAGCTTCTGGGAAGAAGGCAATCTGCCTTCCCGGCTGGCCCAGAATCCTCAGGCTGCTTTTCAGGCAGTGCTGTGGTGGGACAGGTGGCAGGTCATAAGATCTTCTCCACGTCATCCGGTGGGAAAAGCCTGTGGTGATTTGGTGACGATACAAGTCGGGAGCCAACCTGACCTTTCCCCTTCCGGCTCTTCCAGGATGAAGTCATTGCTGCTTCAGAAAAAGTAACTGTGAAGCTTGAGGACTTGGCCCAATGGGCCCAGACAGATATCTCCAAGTGGAAACGTGGCCTCCGGGATGAAGCCTTCACACCTCTGGAACTGAGGAAAGATGGGCAAAGGGAAGCCCTAAGCAGGTTCCGGCAATCCACGCACAACAGTGGCCTCAATTTCAAGGATATTTTGAAGGAAAAGGCCGACTTGGGTGAGTGCTCCTTTGGTTCTTGTGTGAGATGGCTTCTGCGGTTATTGAGGGGACCAATTTTCTTGGGCTTTTCTTGACCGAAGGGAGAAGGGATGTGTGGCAGAGACTCGGGGAATCTGATAAAGACTTCAGAGGTGATTGTAAAATGAAGGAACATTCAAGTGTCTGTTGGGCTGCAGAGGTTGAAGCATATTGAAAGTTCACTGGAGGGCAAGGATAACATGGGAACGATATTTGAGCAGAGTAGATGCATGTGAGTCAATGCAAACTGCCAGAATTTAGAAGGAAGGCCAAGGCTGCCTCTGCTGCCCTCCCTATGGGTCTTGTGTAAGACGGTCAAGAGAGGGATTTTTCCCCTTGTGTGTGACTTTCATTGGGCACCCTTACTCATTTCAGTAGGGTTTTGTGATGAATTAGGTGTTTTACTTCTGTCTTTGTAAAGCCTGGAGCTTAATATGGTTGCTTTCTCCATGGTCATTTCATTGCCTATTGTGTGAACCCATGAAAGATTCCCTTTCTAGGTTTGGAAGATACAAGACTGGCTCAGCCTCTCTCCCTCTCTGGCATCTTCTGCGCCCCACCAATCCTGCCTCTGCCATCTAAGCTGGGGAGAGTTCAGTCTCACTCAGATCAAAACACTGTTAGAGCCTGGATGTTAAACATTGACCACTTTCGTGTTAGTTAGAAGGTTACCAGGATCACATCCCCAGTTGCCCTGTTAAAGCTTTCCATGTTTTAGTTATATTTCTACAAGCTGTTAGGCTTCTCAGAGACAGAGCTTTTTTAAAGACTACCTTCTGATTTGTAAGCTTCTAATAAACTGCATACATATACTTGTGTACCTAATCAGAAACCAGCAAGTTTACCTAGAAACCAAAATAATTAAAATAAATCTTCAGAGACTTCTTTACAAAATCTCATTTTTATATGTTTTGCCCAAGAATTTGAGTGGCACAATCAATACATAATCCAAAGGATTTAAGGAAATCATGTTATCTGGCAGGGCCATGTAAGAGGGGGGGCTGAATCCTGTAACCCATCGGATTGTATCAGTTGAAGTGTTTCCTACAGACATGACGTCTTCCTTTCAGAAAAGTGTAATTTTATGCTCTGCTTAGGAAACCCCAAAACGCAAGGAACTCTGCAAGTTTCCAAGCTCTGTGTAGAAGCCCAATGAAAGTTCAGGCCTTGACTTATCAGGGTTTCTTCATTCAAAGCTTCAGGGAACCAGAAGATGACCTCCTTATTTTTTGGTGGTACATAATATGGACATAATTTTTCATCTTTGTTTCATTGCTGGTGGGTCTTGGGACTTTCTATCTCATCCTTAAGTGGACAGAAGTAGATTTTTTTCTTTCTGGGAAAGACTCGCTGCCTGGCAGAGTTGGGGTTTTATTTCAATCAGAAGGTGGGGTTCCCAAGATGATGGAAGATTGGGAAAGATTTCTGATGTGTGGCAGAGTTTTTACTTCTTTATCCCATTTATTTAAAAAAAAAATCCTTTTCTTTATAAGTATGGTTTGGATATTAGTCTTTTTAAAAAGTCCTGACAAGTGTTTTTAAAAGTTTCTGATCTGTTTGTGGATAAAATGTTAGACTACATTAGCAGAGATTGTTTATTCAGATTTTTCGCAACCATTATTTGCCAAAGACTCATGTAATCCTCAACTTTTCCCTGGTAAAACAGACCAGTAGTCTTTGCACAACCCTTTGAGAAGGAATCCAAGTTGGCCCAATGCCAGCGTGCAAGCAGAGTCCAACTTGGCTCGTCTTGCGCAAGCAGGTCAGTGGGCCAGATGTGTAACTTGTAGTTATTTCTAAGCCCAGGATGACTGTGAATTATTCTTTACACATCTCGTTGTGTCACGTGATGCAAGTATAATTCTTGCTTGTTTGGGATTGTAAAGTTTATGGGTCACTGTGTCGATTTTGTGTGTTAGCCAAGGAAACAACTTTGTTTGGTTATCCCAGGATTAGGGTATAATGTAGTGTGTGAGCCAGCAATAGTGTCTGAGGCCAAAATGACAGGGAAAAGCTTTCCTCAGAATCCCCATAATAAAACTGTCCACTCCAGAATATTTGACAACATGAAACTGACTAAATAGATCAGCCCAGCTGAAGGTCAGGCTATAAAAATGCTCCAGGTAACAAACCCCTGGAGAAAACACCGGAGGGCTTTCTTCGGATCTCCCTCTGTTGCTGGCCTAGCTGTGCAACTCGTGCTGGAGTCATCCTGGCCAATGAAAACAGTGTTTGAAGGATGCTGGGATCAAGGAAATGGGCTGGCCCTGGAAAGAGAAAGGAACTGGATGGGTCAACTTCTGATTCAGACATTGAGCCTGTTCTACCCGGCCCAGTACATCTGAGAAAGTTTTTACAGAAGTAAGAAGGAAAGAAGTAAACTCCAAAGCAGGGGTTGCTAACCTCTTGGACCTCAGGGACCACCAAACTCATAATTTCAAATCCCGCAGACCACTAATATGAATTTTGACTGACAGTGGCTTGCTAACGTTGATGGAAAAGTCGGTCCCACATTCCAGAGCTGCAGGAGTCACAGGACTGGCCCTTTGATCATCCTGGAGCAGCTGCTCCTCCACCCAGGTGCACCGGCCTGCCATGGACTGGAGCAGCTGCTCCGGGATGACCAAAGGGCCAGTCCTGTGACTCCTGCAGCTCTGGAATATGGGACCGACTTTCCCACCAACGTCAGCAAGCCACCCCGGGGCGGATTTCCCTCCCCCGCCGTTGGTCTTACCTTCCAGGTCCAGCTCACGTGGCTCTACTCAAGGTAAGGTTTGTGCTTGGCTGAAGGGTGGGGGCCAGCAGGTAGGTGGGCCATGTGGGTGGCGCAGCCTTGTGTTCCCACACAGCCTGGATTAATTGCTTTGGGGGGAACATTTCTCTGAGGTCCACCAAAATTTTCTTGTGGACCGCCAGTGGTCCCTGGCCCACTGGTTGGCAACCACTGCGCCAAAGCTCCAAAGGCAGCTCTATTGAGACGGTTGGGTACCAACGACAAGTTGGGTGCCAATGACAAGTTGGGTGCCAATGACAAGCTGATGGGATGAAATCGGTCAAATTCCTGGGAATCCTAATGTTATTCACTGGCTAAAACTAATGGGGATCAGATGCCGAAGCCCCTTTGCTCTCTGCAGTGCTCAGAGAAGCTCAGCAGAAGAAGAGCCAGGGGATGGTTGAGGGCCTCGGTGGGTCTCTGTTCCACTCCTGGAGGAAAATCCAAAGTCCAAGGGGCTCCTAGTCAGCAGGAGAGCAGCGGTTGCAACTGTCACTTGATTTGTATCAGGAATGCTGTTTCTTTTAGACATTTATCAAAATAACAGAAGTTCAGCCTTACCGTATAGATAATAATAGAACTGGTTGTGGAATGTGTTGTTCACATTAAGCATGCAAACCTGTTTTTCAAGATAAATCAAATGAGGTTAAATAATTTATTTGATCCTTCTCTGCCACCTCTTCTTCCTCCTTCAGATTTATCATATTTTTAGAGCAAGTTGACTTGCATACCCAATATTTGATAAATCAGCATAGTTGAGTGAGGGTTTGTTTATTCTACAGGCTTCGAGCAACCATGCGGTGAGCAAGCCCATTGCAGGCAGGAGAATGCCTATCTTCATTGGTCTACCTATTTTTCAAGAAAAGAAATTGAATTATTTTATATAACGCTGCTTCTTACAGAGTTCCTTTCAATGAAGTATGAAAGCTGTTTTTAGATTTTATTTGCCCCATAAAGATGTCATTATAGTTGCACTCTGGTTGAGTTGAGTTGGTGTTTAAGCAGGAAAATATGTCTCTACAGGCTGATTTTTTTCTTACTGAAACCCTTTGAGGCATACAGTAGAAAGTGTCTTAGGATAAGGTTATTAAAACAGCATTCTCAGGTTTGCAGTGAGTTTATTGTCAATTGCCTGAGCCACAAACTCTGAGGACAGGCAGTTATAAATGGCTTCATCTCCAAATGTGCCATTGGAAAAAGATGAAAAAGAGTGGACAATCAGAGCTGGGCTTGCATGGACATGGGCAGAAGGAAGGAAGGACTCGTGTTCAGTAGAGGGGACTCCATTTATTGGGGTCGATGCCGCACTTCTTCCTTTCTTATTGGGGTGCTCTGTACCTGACTTTACATCTCAGCCTCCCTTGAGAACTGAATGAGTTTATGCAGCGTGTTAAGACATAAACAGTGGTTTATAAACTGCCCACAATTCCAAATCTTGCTTGTTTCCCCTGGGTTATGATGTGGCATGAATCTGGCAACACCGTATCTCTGGGCTCGGATTTATGCCAGGCCTGCAGCTGAGTTGATGGCTGAGTCCGGTTATAGGTAATGAACGCATGAAGTTTTCTGTGGAAGCCACAATTTCTTTTTTTCCTGAAGTTTTCCTGGATACTTTTCATAAACCACCACCAGAGCTGGCTGGCCAGCCCATCTATGCTTTGCAGAGTGGAAAGAAATGAGGAAATTGATTTATTGACAGAGCAGACAACGTGACCCCTCAAACAGGGTGAAATTCAGAGGTTGGTATTCAGCAGGTTCTGGAGAGCCGGTAGCGGAAATTGTGAGTAGTTCGGAGAATTGGGAAATCCCACCTCTGACTGGCCCCACCAACCCCATCTCTTCTCTGCCTCCCATTGAGTCCCAGCTGATCGGCTGGGTCTCCTTTGGTTGCCCTGCACAGGAGAACAGAGCTGGAAAGCAGGTGAGTGGGGTGGGGAGGGAAGGGGGATTTTGCAGTATATCCTTCCCCTGCCATGCCCAGCAAGCTACGCCCACAGAACCGGTAGTAAAAAAAAATTGAATCCCACCACTGATGAAATTCCACTCCATGGCAGCTAGTCCTGTCAGTGGTGAGGGCAGGAGGCATATCTTGGTTAGTGTCCTGTCACACTAACCAGCTTTGCTCGCTCCCTTGCTTTTTCGGACCTTCCATAATTTACTTGCCAATTTGTGCTTGCTGAATTTTATGTTGTGGGGAAATCAGTGAAATAGGGGAAGAGATTACTCAGGTTCCCATACTGAATTATGGTTTGTTTTTCCTGTTCAATCAGCCCGTGGGGATTACAGGGGTGGTTAGGCCCACTTCACTCAGAAACTCTGTGTGTGTGTGTGTGTGTGTGTGTAAGAAGGATGGAGAAGTTTGATGTGGGATGGGGTGTGTCATGCCTTGAACTGCACACAAGGATTAGAAGGTAAATATTTTTTATCTTGTCTTTTATTTAGCATGATAAGAACAAGATACATTTTTGTAGATGATGAATATCTGGAATTAGTATGACCCTTACAGATCACAACATACATGATCTATGAGCATAAATAATTGTTTTGTGGCATAGGCTGTTTCACAGTTTCTTTCATTAAAATGTGAAATATGAACTAAATACGAATGCTTGGAGCAATACTATCTTTGGTGAAGTCATCTGGAAAAAGTTGGATGTGCTGGTGGTGTTATTTCCTGTCCCCACCGCTTGAGTAACCAATTTAAGCTGATTTTTTTAGAAATGAGCGGCCGGTATATCTTGTATGTGAGTTGACAATTCCTAGGCAATCTAAACTCAACTGAGACAAAAGGAACATAGCCAAGGAATATGTTGCTGAGAGTCTAATCAGTCTGTTGTGTGTTGGTCTTCCATGGCTATGAGTAAAAATCTCAAGCTAGAGTAGTTTCACTAGTTTTAACTCTTCTTTTAATGTGTATCTTTTTTATGTGAGATGTTGCACTTGTTTAATTGCTTAATTGGTTAGAAGCAGAGCTTTTAAATCGATCTAATAGTTAACTTCCATAGTTTAACAAGCTGGCTGCCTTTTATTTTTTAGATCACAGATGGTTTCTTTAATTACACTTTTAACATTCTAGGTAAATGATACTTACACATGTTTGTTTTATTTGTCACATTTTGGTGGCCATGGCGTGGATCTGCATCATTTTTAGCCAAGTATGTAAGTGCAGTTACTGTTGTGTGTGGAGGTGATCTATATATGGCCATGGAGGGTCTCCAATGGAGTCACAAAGCCGTCCAGATTGACACTTTCTTCTGGTTGGATGCTGTTTCTCCAGCCAAAAGTCACCTTCGTTTGAGTCTAAGTTTGCTACAATCTGAGACTCTAATATAAGTCCTGGATTGTGTGAAGAGCTATACTCATGTTCAAGAAAGTGCAAGTCTGCATTGTACAAAGGTAACACCCACCTCTCTCCTAGAAAAATGAAATATCCTAGAAATTTTTAAAGAGGCAGAATATTATATTTCCCTAAAGGAGAAACATGCAGCCCCCACCTCAGCAGGACTGGGTCAGCCTATCTACAAAACAAAAGACCTTCAGCTTCAGGATGATGGGCTTAGCCCTCACTCACGATCCAAACCAGGACAAAGCCATTAAGACACGATAGGAATGGCCCAACACCCTTTCAGAGCACAACCCTCTTCATTACATTGCATCACCCAGCAAGCTTCAACCAAGCCTGGGACTCAGATAGCCTACAGAGTTAGCTGTGACCCCTGCAACAACCAATAGAATACATATTCTTGCACAGGAACAGGAAGCTCACGTTCAAAGCCCAAGAGAGGGTATAAATACCTCTCTCTCAACCCATGTCCTCAGCTGCCCCATGTGCTTGATGGTTCTGCTTCATTAAACCATCTTTCCAATCAGCCTCCATGTTTCCAGTGTCTTTCTCCCCACTTGGAACTGAACCAGACGGGTATTTCTCCAGACACCTTCAATTATTAAAACTTGTGGATTTCTAAAAGAGCCTTGGTGGTGCAGGCTGTTAAATGCCTAGCACTTAAGTTCCAGCTGCCTGCAATTAGTTGCAGGCTCGAATCCCACCAGGCTCAAGGTTGACTCAGCCTTCCATCCTCTCGGGGTAGGTAAATTGAGGACCCAAGATTGTTGGGGGCAATAAGCTGACTTTGTAAAAATGCCGCTTAGTAATAAGCAGGCATATACAATGGAATGAAGGCTATTGCTGAGCGCATTGGGTTGCGTACCAAAAATTGTAAGCCGCCCTGAATCTCTGGAGAAGGGTGGCATATAAATATGAATTTAAAAAAAAATCATCCTGTCATCTGGACGGGCACTGGCTCAGGGACTCCATCCAGCCCAACTCTCAGCGTTCCCCTCTCCCAACAGGTCCATGAGCATATTTGTGTCAGATTAGGAGCCAGAAATATTGACATTTATTTTTCTTCCTGTTGTCTCTAGGACTTAACACTGATTATTTCATTTCTACTTTATCACATTTCTTTGTCAGCCTAAATGTTTGTGGTTTAATTCAATACACTGATTTTCTGCTCAGCTGAATGTCTCCCATGGAGCCCAGCAATTTCTCTAAATGAGTCATGGGCAACTCACCCATTTTAAAATCACTTTTTCTCCTCCTCCCTTTTAGCACCAATCCCCAAAGCCTTTGTTGTTGTTATTGTTGTTGTTATTCTTATTAACATCCACCTAGGTCTTGGGGAGCCTTTCATCTGCTGTTTTGGAAAGTGTCAAGTAAAAGAGAGGACTAAAGATAATAGTAATAATTATTATTCCTTTCATTTGTAAGCTGCATACATTCATTGTTTTGACTGAAGTGGCATAAAACCATTAGTAATAAAATAAATGAATGCATGTTTCTGTTATGCATGGAAACTTATTTAGGTTTTTGTGGTTCCATTTTAAACTTTTTCCTGTTTCTCCTGTATATTTCTTTTCATCTCATTCTGGTGCTAAAGAGCTGAGAGCTGCAAGCCCATTCACACACACACACACACACACACACACACACACGTCCATGGGACCTGGGGTTCCCCTTGTCCAGATGTGTCAGAATGGCATCTCCAGGGAATTGTCCAGGGCACTCCTGGGCACCTGAATAGGGTGAATACTTTTGGTCCAGAGAAAAAAAATGGCAATAACAATTGTGTTAACTTGCCATATCAGTAGTTGCGGAACTTCTTGGAAGTTTTATGAATGGTTGTTTTTTCTCTTACGGTTATAGTCTTTGCAAAATCAGGTATTTGAGACTTGCTGAATCTCTGCTGTTGAGCCATTTTTTATTTTTATTTTTTTGTATGCTTTCTGCTCCATGAAATGTTGAGAAGTTCTAGAGCCTGTCAAAATAGGACTGGTTTGGTGTGGAGAGAGTAGTCTACACCAGGGGTCTCCAACCTTGGCAACTTTAAGACTTGTGGACTTCAACTCCCAGAATTCCTCAGCCAGCAAAGCTGGCTGAGGCATTCTGGGAGTTGAAGTCCACAAGTCTTAAAGTTGAACCTGTCCACCACAACCAGAAAAATCATATTCAAACATGGGCCGAACCTGCAGGGACAAATATTTCTGAAAATCCCCTCTGCCAGTTTTTGAAGATATTCCATCCAAAGACCCTCCCTCCTGTGCAAGGAGACCCTGGAAGGAAGGAGCTCATGGCCAAGGGGTAGGAAGCCTTCGCTGTGCTGGCTTTTCCTACTTTTCAAATTTTATTTCCTCCCCTTTTCTTTGAGTTTCTGTTCCTTCCCGGCTGTACCTGCAATCACTGAGGAGGCTCACTGTCAGTCTTGTTTGACCACTTGCTCTTTGAACCCCCTTGTTCAGTTGTTTTAATGAACCCTTGGATGATTCAAGTAGAGTTAAGTTTACTTTTCTCCAGGGTTGTCATATTTCATTAGCTTAACACTTTTGGCAGTTTCAGCATATTTCAACCTGCTGAAAATCCTGTTCTGGATGGGCCAAAGAGACCTACTTATCTTACTCACTTGACCCCTGTCATCAGCTGGTCTAGCAGGGGTGAGGGGGAGAGCATTGGCTGCCCCATTTTATTCATCAAGCAGAACTTGTGGGTTTGGGGCTTCCAGTGCATCTCTTCTTCTCAGTTTGCCTTCTTCGCCGCCTTCCTTTCTGGAAATAAAATAAAAGTACAAAAGTAGGACAGTGTCATTTGGACCTCTGGTCAAATTCCAGAAATGAGTCAGCATTCTTGTACAATAAAATGGCCCTTTAAGATTTTCTCTTCTGGAAGCAAAGTCTATGTTGACTTTTTTCCAAACTATTCTACTTTGCAGGTTACAGGATATGAATGAACCATGTATCAATATCATTTCATTGTTATCATCATAAATCATGACTTAAAATCCTTATTATACTACTTGAACCCAAGATTAAACAATAACAACAACGACAGTACTATAAGAAAACTGTCAAAGGCTCAATCCATAACAACAGGCTCTACTAGAGATATACATGAGCTAGTTGACCAAGGATCCTTTCTTCGTTGGAGGCATCTCATGGGCATTTTGTGGGCAATCAAAGGCTCCAAAATGGAATGCTGAGGCAGAGAGAATATGACAAAGCCATGAGTGTGGCACCATCTCCGTTCCTTCCACGGGACCTGAAGACTTGGTTGTTTCAACAGGCTGGCCTGGAATGACCTGGGTGGGGGTTTTAATTGCTTTAATTTTAAGGTTTTAAGATTTTATTGTATATTTTGGCTTGTTTAGATTTAATTTGTTCCTAGGTAAATTCTATGTAAATATTTGTTGTTTTATTGTTAGCCGCCCTGAGTCCATAGGGAGAAGGGTGGCATACAAGTCGAATAAATTATTATTATTATTATTATTATTATTATTATTATTATTATTATTATTATCTGCAGAAATGGAGGGCTCTGGGTCTTAGATTGGACCTCTACAGAATTCTATATGCATTAGTAGTTGGGTAGAGAGGGCTTCATAAGAGCAAAACAGAAATGCCAATTATGATTGGTATTTCCATTTAAGCAAATAAAAGGTATGCATAATTAATCAATTTGTATTTTCCCAATGCTTTAAGAAATGAGTCATCACTTGATTATTTGTGTTACAGCAACTTTGCATTTATTATTTAAAACCATTCAATGAGCTTTACATTTGTATTAAACTGTAATGGGGAGAGACCTTGGGAGCTGGGGCAAAGAGATACTGACTAGGGAATAACTCAGCAATCAAGAGAAAGTCCAGACTGCAGCTATATAACGGATGAAGCAAGAGGCTCAGAAGGAATCCTCTTCAAATATCAGGCTGTAAAGATTATATTTTCAGACTTGCAAGAGTCTGTTAATGGCGATATACAGTATACTAGAATTAATTTATCTGGTCGTTTGTCCTGTCTGGACTACCTGGTAAGGCTGACAATATCTTCCAGAGACATTTAACTTTAAAAGGTATATGCATGCATACATGCACATATGTGAGTGCATATACACCAAAAACACACTAAACCCCTCTGCTGATTCATGAAATGTAAAAAGAAACCTGAACAAGTTATTTTGACTTCCATCAATTGGGATTCTGCTCTCAGTCCTAGTAGCTGCTGTACCACAGCTGCCTTTCCTCATAATTCCGGGTTGCATCCCTTGAAATGGACTCCCTTGCCAGAAAGAATTTCCTTTTCTCTTGTAGTGTGTTGCATATCATGATTAGTTTCTCATTTCTCACCTGTTAAGTTTTTTAAATCTTGATAAGTTCACAAAAAATCTATATTTTGTTACACATATATACATATATATACATATATATACATGTTTTCATAGATTTTCACGGGTACAGGTATGCAGGTCTTGGCCTGTTCGGGTCTTTTCCCGTGTAAGATTGAGAGTATCTTGGCGACGTTTCGAGAGGTCCCACATCTTCCTGAAGATGGCAACTGGGACCTCGTCGAAACGTTGCCAAGATCCTCTCAATCTTACATGGGAAAAGACCGGAACATGCCAAGACCTGTACCCGTGAAAATCTACGAAAACAAATATCCTACCTCTACAGGGAGGAAACCTGCCGGCTGACCAGGACCTACGAGAAACTCAAAGTCTGAAGAGCCACCATCTTATGTGACCTCATATTCCTACGCAATTGCCGAGACAAAAACGTGATCCCCACTTGCTTCCAACTCAAATTCCACTCTAAAACCTCAGCCACTGAAAGGATCCTGAAAAGAAGGGAACTAGCCCTAATCAGAAACAAACTCCACAAGAAAAGATTCCTACTAGACCAAACCAACAGGGACCTACTCACTCTCCACCTCAAACTCAGTAAGCACTCTGGGACAAATCCAAACAACTAGCCCTCTGAAGAGCCGAAACAGAAACCTCCCACAAGACAGACACATATACCAACAAACTCCACAGACTAGAGAAACACCAGAAGCCCAACCCGCCCCCCACAACAACGCATGAAACAAACAGTGCACAACATATCAGACAGAACCCTTACCATAGCAGAAACCAATGTCCTTTCCAAGGGATTCAACTTTGCAGTCACCCCAAACGCATCCCCACCGAAAACATCATATGCGGAGTTGAAGCTAGCCTAACCAAAATTAACCCAGATGTAGCCAATAAAATCAGACTTGAAGTCACCAACGTCCTCTGCTCCAGCAGTCCACCAAGAAGCAACTTACACAAAGAAGAACAAAAAGCACTCACCAACTTGAGGAAAGACAACAACATAATCATTGTCCCAGCAGACAAAGGCAATGCCACGGTCGTGATGATCACATCTGACTCTCAGTCCAAACTATCCAACCTACTCCAAGACCCTGCTTACAAACCTCTAAATACAGACCCCGCCACCTACCTGGAAAAAAACACCAAATCCAAAATAAAAGCCTCTCCCATCAGTGAAGAGATCCAGCAAAGAATCATCCCCAGAGAAAAATCATCCATTTGCCCTAAGCTCTATGGCCTCCCCAAGATACACAAAGAAAGAACACCACTCAGACCCATAGTCAGCTCCATAGGCTCACCTCTACAGAATCCTGCCAAATTTCTCGCCAAACAACTCCAGCCCTACACAGAATCCATCACCTCACACGTACAAAACTCTTTCCACTTCATAGAACCAATAAAGAAACAAAACCTACAACCCAGCGACCTACTTGTGAGCTTCGATGTCATATCCCTCTTCACCCAAGTACCTATTAAAGAAGCCTTGACAGCTATCCAAAACAAATACAACCCCCCTAAACACATCCTTGGTCTGACCAACCACTGCCTAACCAACACATACTTCATCCACAATGGACAAAGATACAAACAAATAGAAGGAACACCTATGGGATCACCCCTCTCACCCGTCATCGCTAACCTATACATGGAACACTTTGAAACCAATGCTCTAGACAAATTCAAACCCAAACCCAAACTCTGGCTCAGATATGTAGATGACACTTTCATAATTTGGCCACATGGAAAAGAAAAACTGGACAACTTCCTCACACATCTCAACAGCCAACACCCCAAAATACAATTCACCATGGAAACAGAAGCCAACAACCAGCTTCCCTTCCTGGACGTCCTAATTTACAAAAAACCCAGTGGCTCCCTAGGACACACCATCTACCGGAAGAAAACACACACCAACCGCTACTTAAACGCACAATCCCATCACCACCCTGCACAGATCAACTGCATAGCCAAGACCCTCATCTCCAGAACCAAATGCCTAGCTGACAAAGACCACCTGAGAACAGAATTACACACCCTCACTAACGTATTAGTTTCCAACGGTTTCCAAAGAAACACATTTACCAACCTAATCCTAAGGGAGACACCCCCCCAAAAACCAAGACACAGAACAGGATAACAGTATCGTCCTTCTCCCCTACATCAAAGGCACCACAGATAAAATCAGCAAAATTCTCCACAAACACAATATCAGGACAGCCTTCGGCACTGACCAAATAATAGCCAACATCTTAAGAAACCCCAAGGACAAGATCCAGCTAGAAAACCAAGGAGTTTATGAAATACTGTGCAAAAATTGCCCAGCCACATACATTGGACAAACCAACAGGAGAATAAATGCACGCATCACAGAACACAAGAACGCAGTCAGAAAAGAAGAAGATACTTCCTCCCTTTTCCAGCACCTTAAAGCCACAGGACATGAAATTGATTTTATTTATTTATTTATTTTTATTTTATTCATATTTATATGCTGCCCTTCTCTGGAGACTCAGGGTGGCTTACAATGTTTGGAGCACAACCCAATGTGCTCAGCAATAGCCTTCATTCCATTGTATATGCCTGCTTATTACTAAGTGGCATTTTTACAAAGTCAGCTTATTGCCCCCAACGATCTTGGGTCCTCAATTTACCTACCCTGAGAGGATGGAAGGCTGAGTCAACCTTGAGCCTGGTGGGATTCGAGCCTGCAGTAATTGCAGGCAGCTGGAACTAAGTGCTAGGAGTTTAATAGCCTGCACCACCAAGGCTCTTTTTGAGGGAACCAAATTAATCTCCAATACTGAACACTTCAACAAGAGAATAATTAGGGAAGCCATCAAAATAAAGAAACAACCCCATAACATGAATAAACAGGATGATACCTCCCGCCTACCAGACATCTGGAAACTAGCCCCAACAAACGAGTCCCAGCCACGAAAACCAACACTGGACCCAAAACAACACATGATGCCACCACCAATCTCCCTCACCAGACTCAAACCCAAACCCATCCCATAGACAAAAGACAACCACTGTCCAGAAACCAGACCACGGCTGCATCACCAGCTGCTACATCCTCTGACCCCCAAACTAAGCAAACACACACACCATGAAAACATAGCCAGACCACAAACCAAACTCGGAGCCAAACCAAACTCGGACCCAAACCAAAGCCCGGAACGTTACATCACAGCCATCCGCTCAGGATATCACATCACGAAACTCAGGAGGTTACACCACAAAACCTCAGGATGTTACAACACAGCCAACAACCCAGGAGATTACAGCACAAGACCCAGGATGTCACAACAATAGAACTCAGAAGGTCATCACACAGCCCATTACCCAGGTCATTACAACACAAAAGGCTAATAGACACACAGCAAGTACCTCAGCCACACAGGGTCTTATGAAAAAGCCAACCAATCTGCAAACATCAACTCCATCAACCAATCAAAAAGTAACAACACAGCCAACCAACCTGCTTACAACAGATCCAGCACACCACACCTCCCCACCAGTATTTATAGAGAGACGGCACCTCCGATCACACTTTGCTCACATAAGCACAAAGCCGAAAGCACCAGCCTGAAGATGGCAAGTGGGACCTCATTGAAACGTTGCCAAGATACTCTCAATCTTACACGGGAAAAGACCCGAACATGCCAAGACCTGCATGTATGTATGTATGCATGTATGTATGTGTATATATATATGTAGGTCTTGGTGTATTCGGGTCTTGTCCCGTGTAAGATTGAGAATACCTTGGCGACGTTTTGACGGGATCCCACTCGCCATCTTCAGGCTGGTGTCTTCGGCTTTGTGCTTGTGCCAGCAAAGCACAAAGCCGAAAACACCAGCCTGAAGATGGCGAGTGGGATCTCGTTGAAACGTCGCCAAGATAATCTCAATCTTACATGGGATAAGACCCAAATACACCAAGACCTACATACCTTTACCCGTGAAAATCTACGAATGAATATATGAATATATATATATATATATATATATATATATATATATATATATATACACACACACACACACACACACACACATACACATACACATACATACATACATATATATTCTTAAGTTTTTGTGGGTATTTATATGTATGGTATTCATGCCATCATCAGGCTTGTGTATTGGGTTCGTCTGTGTGTCACGCTTTCGCAGAAATGGCAGATGAGATTCTGCCGAAATGTTGCTACAACTTTAAAAGCACAACTATAATGACGTGGGAAAATGCCCAAACAAAGCTGAATACCATACATATATATACACATATACATATACACATACACATACACACACATACACATATATATATAATTTTGATTCACAAATGCAAATTTTAAAATGGAGACTTAGATTCATTTGCATTTTACATGTGAAATTAAATAATCCATCTGCCTCTTTATGGTGAGTCTCCAGGAGTTTCTCTGCAGCAAAGGGACAAGAGTTGAATAGGTACATTGGAGAAGAGAAAAAGAACCTTTGGGTTAGAACAATATAATCCTTCCTTCCTTCCTTCCTTCCTTCCTTCCTTCCTTCCTTCCTTCCTTCCTTCCTTCCTTCCTTCCTCCCGCTACCCACTCATGCCATTCTCATGCAATGAGCAAATAAGCAATATTTGCACTACACAGCTTGTCCTACTTCCTTTCGTGGTTTCTGCTATCATGTAAATTTGGCCCCTATCCTAGGCTAGCAGAGTGCTGGATTAACCGCTTTTGCAGGCTGACAGAATGTGCTGTCCTAGTTGGCGCAACAATATGGATTATGTTCCTGCATATCTGTACAGTTTGATTTATCAGTGAGTCTCATTTATGTCATTGTGTAAACCTTGCCTTATGGAGATTTCCAGTAGTAAATAGTCTTGCTATGATCTCTGTCCCTGATAAATTGCTGCACCCAAGAATGGAATTTTCAGGCTTCTTATCTGAGCCATTAGCAATATCATTTCAGTTGTGGTCTCATTCTCCTGTACCTTGGAAGCAAGGCCTTTTGGAGTGAAACAGAAACTAACATGGGAAAGAAAGCCACTCGCTATGTTTGATGAATATCAGTTTCTCCTCTTGAACATCTATTGATAGTTCATTGTTGTTTGGCTATTGCTAGCTTGGAGGCAGTTGAGATCCACAGCATTAGATGGGGCTGGAGGAACACGTCTACACCTGCTGGAAAAGGATCATCCTTGTTCCGGTGGCCACCTTCATGGGACTGTCCTCAACTTCCCGATGAGGGGATAGTGACAGATGATTGAAACAGGGCACTGGGCAGTTGGCTGGGAGCCTACATATAAATGGATTCATTAAGAGGACAGTAACATGAAATTTCTGATGAAGGATCCCCAGGAACGTAGCTGGTGTTGGAACCAATGGCCAATTTCTCAGCAGTATCACAATACATGAAGCCACAACCTCTGGGAAAGTTTAAAATGTGAAGATGTGAGAGATGGATTGGCCACATATATAAATGGAAGAAGTTGGCTTTTAGCCACAAAGTGGAAAAGTCTTAATATTGATCTGTATCCCAAAAGTGTTTTTTTCAAAAGGCAACTGGACTTTGTTTTTCCTTGAAGACATTTTGCTTCTCATTCACGTAGCTTCTTCAGTTCTTGGATGAGAAGCAAAATGTCTTTAAGGAAAAACAAAGTCCCGCTGCCTTTTGAAAAAACATGTTTGAGACAACCATGACCTGGATGATTATGGAGAATCCCCATAGACCTTTATCTGTAGCTGGAGATACAGCTGTCACTTTATTGTAAAGTGCATGAGCTTGGAGGGATAGTGCAGATTTATTTATTTTTTATTACATTTATATGCTCACTTATCTCAAGTACAGTTCATGACCCTGGGCCATTAACAATATCTGAAACCAGAATAACAACAGCATAATAAAATTATAAATAACATACTAGCAGTCGAGAAAAACAACCCACAACAATACTAATAATCAGTTGCAACAGTTAATGCAATCAAGAGCTTCAGCATTTAATTTAGTGCTGCTGCACTATCTTTCACACTCTATTATGGAAAAAGAGAACAGGAAAAACCTGAATTTTCCAGTCATTATTTTCCTTCAAGTACCAATTAACATGTTTGAAATAAAAACATGTTTTGGATTTTTTACAGAAAAGGATTGTAGGAGGAGAGCCGTATTAGCCTATGGAAGCCAAAATCGGGGGAGTCTTGAACACTAGCAGATTTTATTTCTTGAATGACAGCTCATTTCATCAGATGTGTGCATTTCCAGAAAAGCAGTAGGCTTTTTCAACTACTAGGGTGTTTTTGTAGAACTCTTTGTCAAGAACAGGTCAATGCACATAGGAAAAGAGGGGTTAGTGATACACTGAAGTCTTGAGCAAGATCTGAGGTGTGCATGATACGGATGAAATTAATACAGGGCAGTTGTGCGCAGGAAAAGGAAAAAGGACTTGAGAGGTAGAAAGGAATAGGAAGTGGTCATCCGAGGGTGGAACAGCAGAAATGATGATTCCCCAAAGCAAGAGTACCAGCAGTAAGGCGATGCCTCATGTTCCAAGATGCTCAGCATCTCTACAGTAGCCCTGATCTGCCTGGGCCATGACGTTCAGGCTGTGGAGCAAAAGGAACATGGGATGCAGAGAGATGGGCTTCTGGGGTAGCGGGGAGAGCCCCTCTTCTGTGCAAGACTGCAAAGTCATCTTCGATAAGGACCTTACACAGGACTGAGGACTGCAGATGCTGAGGTGGTATTAGAGACCTCAGGCTCTTATCTGAGCACACTTTTCTCCTGGCATCCACACAGCTGCTGTGGCTAAACTGAAGGAGTAGGGGAAGCTGTTGGTTTAACCCCTTCCTTTCAACAGCAGACCATTGGCATACCAAGAAGTGCTTTTTCTACCCCATTAAGGCTTGCATAAAGGTTATGTGGAGGACTTGCATGGTGTCGCTAGCACATTCCGATTATCCTGGGTTGATCTGCTAGTCCTGATACCTCTAGGAACCTGAGTAGCCATTTAAACTCACCCTTGAGGATCTCAGATGGCATTATTCTTGGACCCTAAAGGCACATTAAAGTGGTCCCTTGCCCCAGGCCTGCTGATAGGCCAGCAGCTCTAGGGCTGAAGGACACCGTGGGGTACCACGTGTATAGAAAGGTGTCTGGGCCCGTTAATTTGCCAAATACCTTTCCTTGCGTTGAATTGATTCAGCTTTTAAAAGGGGGATTTAGAGTGGGGACCAATCTTGGTCTGGTGCCCTGAAGATCACCAATTGTCTGGTGTTATTAGAAGGATTCTAGTCATTTGTTTGTTCAAACACAGGCACTATAAATACTTCATTCTGCAATGCGAGCATAGTTTCATATTTATACTAGCATCTGGCCTAGGGAACCGAATCCTCCATTCTTTAAATAGCTTCGCTCAAATGCTTAAATACTTTGGGAGCAGAACATTGCCCTGCAGCCATACACCTTGTTTACATATTCGGAGAACAAGGCAGGAAGAAAACTGGATCTTTCTCCAGAATGGCGAGTCAGAATGTGGGGAGGAGGGCAGAGGTTTTTAAATTAAAAAAAGGAAAATTTGTTCAGCTGAAAGGGATGTTTTGAACTTCCCTTTTATTTATTCCATTTATGACTTTCAGGGTAAGTATTTCATTGCAGTGAATACTTTGTTTCAGGGAAGAAGGAAACGCTTTCAATAAACGAAGAGCAGAAATGCAAACCATCAGGTACTTTCCCTTGGCCAATGGGGTGTGGGGGAGGAAGAGGAGGAAGAGAAGGAGGAGGAAATGCACTTCGCCATTCATTCAGAGGAAGAAGCAGCAAGGCTGCATCAAGGAAACCTTAACATAATGCAGTAAATGGATAAACACTAGAAACGGGGGCCCGTGGCTAATGATTACCTGTTTCAGTCACAAAGAACAAAGTACCTCTTTCTTTTCTTTTCTTTTTTTTTAAATGCACCTTCTTCTAATACTGATAGTTTTCAGTTTGGCATCCCCAACCTGTTTAGAAATGCTAAATCAAGACTTTTCTCAGCTGAATCAGCTCTTTCCATCCTCCCCTTGAAGTGTGATCCGGTGCTGATGCACGCAATGTTGCAGAATGTTAAACTACACGGTTAACAGACCCAGTTGTTTGGTGAATTTTTTTAGTTAAGCAGTTAACTCATTAACTTAATTATGAGGTATTTTTTAAACAGAACTGTTTAAATTTTAATTTTAAATTGCGATCAAATTTTAATCAGAATTGCCCTTGATCTAAAACAGAGGTATTGTGGCTGGAGAATTCTGGAAGTTGAAGTCCACAAGTCTTAAAGTTGCCAAGTTTGGGGACCCCTGATCTAAAAGGTGTTTGTGTCAGGGTCCCAACTATCACAACCCCAAATGAAAGAACTCCAAGGCATGAGGTCTCCTCAAAGAACATTTTATTAGATCATGTCATATTGGCAGAGTGCTGGTGAAAACCGGATCTAGAGTTCCCTGTGGTTTTTTCCCCCTAATTAAAAGCAAAAGTTTGTCACTTCCCCTGAAGCATCAGTCGCAAGGTCCAATCAGCACACAGTCCAAGCGTGGGGTGGCCTCAGTCTCCACCTCCCAACCATCTGCACACATGACCTTGGTTCAGGTGTTATTTTGGTTATAGCACCCCAGCTATCTCTACACCCCCCCTCCCTCTCCCTCATCTCCAGTCTGTGTCAGCCCTGAAGCTTTGAAGATAGGAAAAACCCCAGTAGAACAGGAAGATGGCCATGGTCTAGCCAGCTTCGGGGTTGACAGCTTGTTGACAGCATAAGCTCTAGGAGGCCCCAATGGTGGGCAAGGAGTTGTGGTTGAAGATCAAGGGTCTGTACAAACAGGTAGTCCAGCGGCATTGCGCAGAGACCTCACTGAGGATGGGTCTAACATGAAACATGGTAGGAAAGATTCAGAGCTAAAATAAATGTGCCCCGTTGGGAACATGGTCAAACAGTAGAGTGGTAAATTGCAATTATTAATAAAAATACAGGCATACAATTGCTCAAGTTGTTGTTTTTCTATTTTACAGCTCCTGCTGTCTATATCTGGTATTCTGCTGACATTTAGATCTGAGATGTCCCTTGCCTGATTGTGCTTCCTGACCCTCATCTTTCGTTGTCAGTTGAGCTAATAGTTTCCCTTTTAACATGTCATCATTTTAATTTTTCTAAACAATTTAAATTAATCAAATATGAAAGGGTTTTAATGGAAACCTTTTCCAAAGAGAGGAAGGAACTTCTTCACATTATCATTTTCCCATCCTGAGATATTTTCAGAAGTTATATTGTTAGTTCAGTATGATAAGGACTCCTGACAATAAGCAGGGGGACAGCCTTGGCCACCCAACAGACCTTCCAATAAGGGAGGCAAACTTTGTTATTTCATGGTTGCAGCATTCCCTATTCAGGGGCAGTAGTGGAGGAACAAAAGGTCATCTAGCCCACCCCCTTCTGCATTAGAACCACTCAAGCCATCCTTCAGTGGGGTTGCCCTGCCGCTTCTTAAAATTCCCCAGAGGTGGAGGAGCTACGACCTCCGCAGACAGGATGCACCACTGCTGTACCAGCCTTACTGCCACTGCAGGTCTTTGGATATTTTTCCAATATAGAGGAGGCAGAAATCTCCAGATATCAAATTCTGGAAATAGCCAGAACAAAAGTAGCTTGTCTTTCAGTCACAGACTCCAGCTGCATCCAGACTCCTTTGAATTGTAGATCTTGAACTTAAGTTGAGTCAAGCCAAAGAACCAAAGAAAGGTCCGAAGCATTCAATAGGGAGTCAGTGGTAGTGATGTTTGTCTTTGCTGCCATAAGTATCCCTGGGCCAGTCAAAGCTTTTGGAGAGTCAGCCCTGCTGCTGGTTTCTCTCCAAGTCCAATTCTTGCCCTGAAATGATTAGGAGATCAATGCACGTGGGTCATAGCACACTTTAGCTTCCTGGGCCAAGACTTTAGGTTTCATGTGATCTGAAATGCTCGTTTCGGTGCCCTTTCCCAGGGCAGCTCTGCCTTCTTCCGATGGAGGCAAGGAGAACCAATTTTTGCAAACAAATTTACCCTGCTTTCTCTCTAGGAAAAGAGGATGATTCATTTGCCTTGGAAAAATGGCCGCTAGAAAGAACAGCTACAGTCCTAGAACTCCCTTGTGACCCCAAGCATGCCGTGTTCTGAGCAGGCATGTCTACATACTTGATCTGGGGGCAGAAAGAGTAACTGTGCCAAATATTTAAAAGTAATCTAGGCAGCTGGAGTTTGGGGGGGTTTGTTATATACAGTGCATTGTTCCAAGTATCTCATTGGGGAAGAAATTATTTAGCAAGTATTTTTTTTTGTCCTTTATATCACTTAGCCTGATAAGACTTGGAGAAGCTGGCTGTTCTCAGACCTGTATTTTCATAAATAATATCTATTATGGAACCCAGACTACAAAGAGCCAGGTTCCTCATCTTTGGCATGCAATACCTTTGTAAGAAGCCCTTGGAAGAATTTAACAGAGCAGATCTAGCTGTCAAGTTGCAAGACATCATCCTGTATAATTTAAGATTTCCTGACATTGGGAGAATTACGCTCTTCGCCCAGTTTACTTATCGGCTTGAGAATGATCAAATCCAGGGGTCTCCTCTGTCACAGGGCACAGCTTTATGCCAGGTCAGAGAGTAGCACTATTTGGACTGGGGACCCCCACCCCCCCACCGCCTCTTGGCAAGAGACCCTGTCACGTTTTTTTTTAAATTACATTTATATGCCGCCCTTCTCCGGAGACTCAGGGCGGCTTACAATTTTTGGGATACAACCCAGTGTCCTCAGCAATAGCCTTCATTCCATTGTATATGCCTGCTTATTACTAAGCGGCATTTTTACAAAGTCAGCTTATTGCCCCCAATGATCTTGGGTCCTCAATTTACCTACCCCGAGAGGATGGAAGGCTGAGTTGACCTTCAGCCTGGTGGGATTCGAGCCTACAGCAGTTGTAGGCAGCTGGAACTTAAGTGCAGGCAATTAACAGCCTGCGCCACCAAGGATCACCAAGTTGAACGGGAAGGCACAGAATTTATTTGTTTGTTTGTTTGTTTTTATTTATTTATTCATCACATTTCTACACTGCCCACCCCATCCCACCTAAGCAATTCTTAACGTTTCTGCCCTCCATTTGGTTTCAAGGGCACAGGTAGAGAGTTTTGGGGTGACGCCATCAGAACAAAGTTGTTGCAGAACCCACGAGGTCATTGCCCTATCCCTTGTTAAGCGTGACAACTAGTTCTGTCAGGGTCAAGGCGAAGGTCAGGGTTTTTTTAGCTTTATAAGTAATATTTAGCGAGTAGAGGATAACAGGACCAGAGTTGGTTTTGTAAATCTATCCACTGAATTGGCTCCTCTAACAGGCTGAATAATCATCATGATTCAGTGTGTCTGTAGGAGGGAGATCTCCCTCTAGGTAGGGTCCCTATGGGTTTGGCTCAGGGGTGGGGCTGCTGAGGCTTCGCAGGGGTTCGGGAAAGCCCCTAGGTAAGTTTCTGTGCAGTTTGGAGAACCCCCAAATCCCACTTCTGGCTGGCCCCACCCTGTCCCGCCCAGGACTCCCCACGCAGCCTGTTTTGGATGCAGCTAAGTGCAGGGTGCACACAGAGGCTCAAGGAGGGTGAAAAATGGGCCGCCCAGGAGTTCAGGAAGGCCGGAAACAGGCCTGTTTCTGGCTTCCAGAGAGCCTCCAGAGCCCGGGGAGGACCAAAACAACCCCTCCCTGCCATGGTGCAGGAGGCCAACTAGGCCACGCCCACCATGGCCACAGCCACCCAGTAATCGGGCAGAGAACCCTTTGCTAACAGTTTTGAAGCCCACCCCTGGTTTGGCTAGAGAGGTGGAGGGCCTGGTGTATTGCCCAGCAGGGGACACCATCTCTGAAGGGAAGCAAAGGTGTTTTGGGGCAACCACCTGGAAGGATGGGATGTCCGTGGAGGTAGAATTATCTTCTGCTTATTTCTATTGCTGCTTCTCCCACAAAGGGGGAAAAAAGACTCAACTGGGTCACTTTAAATGCCCTAGTTCCCCAAACTCTATTTCAGGAAAGAGAGAGAAAAAAAAGCTGCACTAGCCCACTCTAGACAAAGGAAATGTTATTTTAGTGTAGATTAAATTTATGTCACAGAAATAGAGGGATTATTGTGTCTGCTTCAGATGTAATTTCATGCCTAAGAATTTACGTTGTAGGAAAACAGGTCTGGATTACATTAGGCAGGGCCTGCTCTACTGTCAGCTTAATTAAATGGAAACTCTGGCAAGGGGAGGGAATGGCTTTATGGAAGAAGCCCTGCTGTTCTGCAGGTGGAGGAGAGAAAGGCAGGAGAGCCCTTCCATAGATCTGCCTCGTCCAAAAGTTATCCAGAAGTAAAAGCTGTGGTTCACCCTTGTTTACATGGTCTTGGGGATTTCAAGCTGAGGTTGCTCATTTAATCTACAGAATGGTTGGACTCCCAAGTTTAGTAAGTCTTGACCTCTGACAAGGAGATTATTACAAAACAAAGATGTCCTCCCCCCAAAAATATTGATCCTCCCAAGAATGGCCTTTTCCTTCATGGTCCAGGCTGAAATGTGGTGGTGGTGCAGGCTATTAAATGCCTAGCACTTAGCTCCAGCTGCCTGTAATTATTGCAGGCTCAAATCCCACCAGGCTCAAGGGTGACTCAGCCTCATCCTCTCAGGGTAGGTAAATTGAGGACCCAAGATTGTTGGGGGCAATAAGCTGACTTTGTAAAAATGCCGCTTAGTAATAAGCAGGCACATACAATGGAATGAAGGCTATTGCTGAGTGCATTGGGTTGTATCCCAAAAATTGTAAGCTGCCCTGAGTCTCCAGAGAAGGGCGGCATATAAATATGATTTTTTAAAAAAAATGTAGCCTTTTCTCATTGCACATTTTGTTGTCAAGCTCATGAAGATGAACCAAGTCCCTTGTCCTGTAATCAAGAATGGTGATTTATCTGTTAACCAAATTTGGCCCCCCTTTCTTTGTCTTATGGTATTTGAGAGAAGCCTTCACCAGAGAAAAGCAAAGGAGGGAAGAGAGGAGAGCCTCCATGTTTTTTTTTTGCCTTCCCTCCCGTTTTGTTTTTGTTTTGTTGTTACAACATTTAGTGCTTTTTCGTTCTGCAGCATTTCTCCACCTGAGTGAAGGATGGGGATCAGCCGTACTTTCAGATCTCGCTCTTTGCTGTCTGTGATTCAAAAGAGGAACAGAAAGTGAATGTTTCTGTCTTTTAATAGCAGACATTTTTTATATAACCCTAAATTACATCAAGCAATTTTATGTTCCAGTCTTGTTCCAGTCAGAACTGATGTGTGTGTGAGAGAGAAAGAGAGAGGGAGAATACTTTGAGCAGAACTTAGAGAGAGAGAGAGAGGGGAATACTTTCAGCAGAACTTAAGAACTTGGGGGTGACCCAAAAAACAAGCATTTGGGCTGCCCAGTCCTTAAATTGAAACAAATTGATTCTACCCATATGTACCACTCATTGTTCATTACATAGATACGTTTCTGTGTATTAGCTAGTGAATGCAATATTGTGAACTTGGAAGTCAAATGACCGACAACGAAACAGTGCGTGCCTAGCCAAAATGAAACATGCGCTTTTATTTTATTTTATTTTATTATTTAAAAAAACCCCGCCCCCTCCAACCAGGACTCCCTTGTCAAAGCTGCATTGGAAGCCAGACCAATGAAGTGAAATTGTGGGGTTCTGCCCCTCCACCAAAAAGGTCTGGGCAACCTGATAGGATTTGGCTGTCCTGAGGACAAGGGCAGGGCTGCCCCTGTGCAACAGCCCCGTTGTGTTGCTGGCTGCTATCAGTTCTGAACATCTAGAAGGGCTGCAACACCAAAGCCTCCCTTCTTTCCACCCACTGGAAGACACTGGAAGGTCTGGTTCCCCCTTCCCTCTCTGTCATTAGGTGCTTCCCTTCCACGCTGTGGAGCAACCTCACTCTAATGTTTTGTAGCAGTTTCATCTCCAGTTCTTGACCCTAAGGCCACAACAGCAATAGATCTGCAAGGTGTCTGGTCTGAAGCAAAGCTAGGGAATTTGCCTGGAGGTGTGCTTACCCTCACCTTCCATTGGTTGTTTCAGGCCAGGAGCCATCTTGGTCCCAGCTTGACCCCAGGACTAGGCTCCAAAATGTAGGTGAGCTCAGGTAAAAACTGGCCCCAGTTTTAGTTATGCATTGACTGATGGATTGATTTTACTTCTTATTACTTCTTACTTTACTGCTTATCTCCCTGTGACTTTAATAGTTTTCCTTTTCTGTCCTCTTAAAAATTGTTGCTGGGTGGCAGATCTTTGAATGAGCTCTGAGTCCAAGGTGGAATTGGGCTGTACAGTGTTGTATACAAGTTTATCAGGGAGCAGGTCCAGTTGAATTAGAATAGAATAGAATAGAATAGAATAGAATAGAATTCTTTATTGGCCAAGTGTGATTGGACACACAAGGAATTTGTCTTGGTGCATATGCTCTCAGTGTTTTTATAGAATGAAATAGAATTTCTCTTGGAGTGCTAAACAGCAAGCTGGGTCGATTACTTGGATACGAGGGCTCACCAGTCCCTGATAAGAACAGGGACTGCAACTGGAAGAATGACAAGAGAGGATAGGCAACTGCATTTTGTGGAATAACTTGGGCGTACCCAAGAAGTTGGGCAGAGTCACCGTTTGCATTGGGTTTAGAGGTTGACTTCCTCTCTGTAGGACATCTCCAATGGCAGCAAGATTCTGTCACTTTTCTCTTTTAGCCCTTCTTTGCGTTAGGACCAAAGCTTTAAAACAAAGGTCTGCCATCTTTTAAACCAAGGGTCTTCAAACTTGGCAAGTTTAAGGCTTGTGGACTTCAATTCCCAGAATTCCTGAGCTAACATGACTGGAGGAGGAATTCTGGAAATTGAAGTCCACAAGTCTTAAAGCTGTCAAGTTTGAAGACCTTGTTTTAAACTGCAGAAGTCAGGGGTGTTTCTGATTTCCCATGTTTTTGCTGCTTCTCATCTTGGCCTGAAGAAGGTAGTCTTCACCCCATTTCCTCTTTCATGGTCTCCAAAAGTCCTTGCATGAAAGAGATACGGTGTCTCTACCTGAGCAAAAATCTGAAAATGCCACATGTCAAGGTAAATATATTTCTGGGGGGTGGGATTAAATTCTGGCTGGTGAAGATGAGATTTTCTCCATCCACAGACCTCTACTGTCCAAGCATTCTCAAAGGTGTATATATGTGGAGGGTGAGATTCTCAAACAATGACCAATCTAAAATCCTTCTGAGAATTTTTTTTTAATTACAGAACTTGGAAAAGCCTGCTCAGAGGAGAACATGGTTGGTCACATTTGGACACCAGGCAGTTGGAAATAGGCTAATATGCTGGAGAACTTTGAGGGTTGTGTTTCCCCCAGAAATTTTCTTGTATGACATGACAGTCTTTCCATGGTGAAAAAGTTCCTTCAAGCCCCTCTCTAGCAGATCCCAAACTTTTCTTCTGAAAGCACATTGGAGATGAGACAGAAACACACACAGTGTGGTTATCTATCTTTTTCTTGAACAGCAGGATTCTTTTTGATTCCTGGCCTTAAAGTATTTTTCCCCCCAAGTATTAACTTCTTTACCAAGAAAGGAGAAACAAGTTCTTAGCCAATAAAATGATTTAGTTTCTGGACAGTGAGGTGAGGTAGTTTGTTCATCTAGCTTATTTTAATTGTTGCATTGTTGTTTCAACAGCAGCACTTTAGATACTGAGCTCTAAACTTCAAAGCCAAGGAATGTGAAAACAGGACATGATCAAGATATTCTTTCTGACTTGGTCCATTAATTTTAAAGAAGCTGAATTAATACAGATCCTTTCTGCCACCATATTCTGTTCCCAAATTGGTTCGCTTCTGCTCAAAATAAGATACAGACTTGAATGGATGATCAATTAGAAAAATATAAACATGATAATGAATCAAGCGGGACCTGTCAAAATACCCGTTCCATATCGTGAGATACAGTATACAGTAAATATACAGTAAATTTAAATCTTTCGTATTAAAATAAGAGGAGCTCTTGAGGGTTGGATCTGAATGGTGGAGTAATTATTTCCTCCAAAACTCAGATTCCCCAAATATTTGTACCATGTTCTCTAGTTTAACAGTTTGACTGGATCTGTTCTTGAGATTGTTTCACAATTATCAATTCAGATATAATTTTAAAATATAAAGTATTTTTGCATAGATTTACTGACCTCAGTAGAGAACCACTGAGAAAGAATTAGGATTTTATTCCAAAGTATATCCTCTGACGGTTCCCATTTATAAAGCCTTATAATTTTTGAAATTGCTTTTTCTGGTGTATCACCTAATAAAAAAATTTCAGCCTCAACACACGGTAGGCTAAACCATTAGCAACTGTGCATACATTAGCCCCCCCCTCCTTTCACAGTTTATTATTATGCCTACAGAATAAACCGATGACAACCGCCGGATTGTTGCTAGGCTGTCTGTATCATGAACATTCATTTTGATGGTTATCTGTTTATTAAACGTTTCTGATGTATTTCTGGAAAAGAAACAGGAGCACTATTGCTCTGCATACACAAGCCCTGACCTTCTTTGGAAAAAAAAATTGCTTCTTTCTGATAACATGCTACAAAACATTTCTTTGTGCCTCTGTGAGTGTATTTCAATTTCATGAGCCAGCCACTTCAATGTTTCACATAAGCATGATGAGGAATGACTGCTAAAAATAGGAACTCTGACGCCAGTTGGATATTGTGCTCTTCCTTAACGCATTGTTTGGAAAAGAGTTTATTTAGGATAAATTTTGACCAGTCTTCCATTTTCCAGGACTTTTTTTTTAAAGAAAAAAAACTATTTTCTTTCTTTCTTTCTTTCTTTCTTTCTTTCTTTCTTTCTTTCTTTCTTTCTTTCTTTCTTTTTTATCCCCTCTGGCTGGCTCAGATTAAAAGTGCAGCTTTCAGATTTTTCTCCTAAAATAAATTTCAGGCGTCCTCATTTATAGTAAGACTGCCCTGATTATTTGCAGACCGACTGGAAATTTACATGCGCTTTTCTCCATTATAAAACACTGATCTGTTCATATCATTAGTTCCCTCGTGACTGCAGGCTGGGAGGGAGCCAAAGGCAGTCTATATCTGTCGCTGTAAATCGTGAGTTGAAATAGCAGAAAGAGGGTTTGTAACTTTAAAAGTGTAAACAGTTTGGAAAACGAAGTAATTTTAGCCTGTGATTGATTGCCTTGTGCTGCTACTTTAAATTAGCTGAGGGGCTCCGATGAAAATATATGCTTATTATACTTTCCCCCCTCCCAATTTTATAATAATAGCCTAATAGCCAGGGAGAAGCAGGCATCTGAACAATGTATGCTTTTCCTAGGGCGACCTTTGGGGAAAAGAATAGTTTTATTGTGTGTCCATTATGTTGCCTGAAACAACATTCTGCAGTTATTAAATTGACTTGTTCTGTGTATAAATAAAAGGCTAGGAATTCAGAACAGATGCATTGGACTGCATCATGTTATTGACTCAAAGCACAGCATCCTTTCCTCCTGATCCACAGTGAAACTGCCCAGTGTTTTTGTTTATATGCCTGACTCATTTACAATCACAACCCAATGAGCAGCCTTCATTCCATTGTATATGCCTGCTTATTACGACATTTTACAAGGTCAGCTAATTGCCCCCAACAATCTTGGGTCCTCAATTTACCTACCCCGAGAGGATGGAAGGCTGAGTCAACCTTGAGCCTGGTGGGATTCAAGCCTACAGTAATTGTAGACATCTGGGGGGCAGAGTGGCACCTTCGCCCAATGGCACACATTGTCCCCAGCCAAGGGGGTTTCTGCGCCTTGATAGGAGGAGTGGGCAGTGCCTAGAGTCCATTGTCTGAGCCCCCGTGATTTCTCTAGGCAAATACCAACTGTAGTTTCGCAGGGCAGTTTGCTCTTTCTAAAACTGAGTCTTGTGGCATGTCAGACTTTGTTACCTTTAATGCATTGCAGTCAAATCCACATAAGCATGTCCAGAGAAAGGAGTGTGTGTGAATATGTGTGGAGAGAGGGGCCCCAGATCTTCAGACTGGGTGTGGAATTGCTGCTGCTCTTCTGCTGCAGAGGAGACACCAGGAACATTATATATTTATTTGTTTATTTGTTTGTTTATTTGTTTATTTAGTCAAGCGCTTACAATATAATAGAAATAAGAATAAACCTAAGTATAAATACAGGAAATAGGAACTAATAATTGGGGACAATAGGACAGGGAAGGTAGGCATGATGGTGCACTTATGCACGCCCCTTACAGACCTCTTAGGAGTGGGGTGAGGTCAATAGAGGTTAGTTTGAGGGAAAAGGATTGGGGGTTTGAGCATGTGATAACAGAGTCAGGTTGTGAGTTCCAGACACCGACCACTCTGTTGCTGAAGTCGTACTTTCTGCAATCAAGTCTGGAGTGGTTTACATTAAGTTTATATCTGTTGTGTGCTCTTGTGTTATTGTGGTGAAAGCTGAAATATTCATTAACTGGTAAGACTTTTTACTCCTTCCACATTTTTTTGTAATTCATATTTATATGCCACCCTTCTCCGGAGACTCAGGGCGGCTTATGATTTTTGGAGCGCAACCCAATGCGCTCAGCAATAGCCTTCATTCCACTGTATATGCCTGCTTATTACTAGGGCTTTTGCCCCCCCCCCAAGGGGCATTTTTACAAAGTCAGCTTATTGCCTCCAACAATCTTGGGTCCTCAGTTTACCTACCCCGAGAGGATGGAAGGCTGAGTCAACCTTGAGCCTGGTGGGATTCGAGCCTGCACTAATTGCAGGCAGCTGGAATTAAGTGCTAGGCATTTAACAGCCTGCACCACCAAGGCTCCATTGGGTCCCAGTCTTTGTGGAATTCCACCTCAGAAGATGCTGCCTCCAAATTAATCAGGGCCTCTGGTCAGGAAAAAGTGCCTTCTGTCCTGGCTACTTATTTGTCCCTAAAGCATCCAGGAATCCTTGCTCAAGGCCACCCTCATGTGACTCACTGCACCAGCCTTCTCTCACTGGG
Source organism: Naja naja (assembly GCA_009733165.1). Classification (NCBI taxonomy): domain Eukaryota; kingdom Metazoa; phylum Chordata; class Lepidosauria; order Squamata; family Elapidae; genus Naja; species Naja naja. Next base: position 84,496,644 of record CM019151.1, on the reverse strand, counting down.
GCCTTCCACAAGCGTTGGGCTCATCATGGCCTGAAACTCTTGGCCTCCCAAGGCTCCATTCTGTGGTTGGTGTTCGTGGAAGTTCTGTGTTCTGGCGAGGTCTGAGGTGGGACCAGGTACCTTCGGTTCTAAAGAAAAAAGCTGCTAAGAAACAGGGGCCTCCTGCTTTGGCTGCTGCTTTTTCCACCCCACAGGAAATAAAAAGGGACACCCATTTTAAAAAAATGTATTATTCTCCAATGTGAGATTAAAGTGCACTGAGATTAACAGGACTAAAAACAAATTCAGAAGAATTTCTGATTCTGTTCTGAGGAGCTTTTCCCATCTCCCAACGTGCGATCGAAAGACTCCACTGGGCTGGGGAATGAGTTTAGCCCATCAGTGTCCATTCTCAGCCGTTCATCCAGCGTTTGGAGCAGGAGAAACAAAGTCACTCACTAGCGCCACGAAAGTAAGGTTTATTGTTCTTCTACATCTCCAAGTTGGGTAACAACGAGTAAATTACATTTAAAGTCAGCTCTGGTGCATACCACAGCCAGAGCTGTATTTATACAATATGTCAACTCTTAATTGGGCTAACAACCATCCGGTAGCCACTGTTTCTCAATATCCAGTAATTATATGGAAAACGCAAACATAGATTATCCTTCTACCACCCACAACTCCCACACCTGTGGAACAATAGAGATCACCTCCACCATTTGTGCACACCCATGGCCCCCTGCCCCCTTGCCCATCAACAGTAACCTTTCCAGTCCACATCTGCGCTGTGAGCCTCTTTCAACAGGCTGGCATCTGACGACATCATATGCGTAGCAGCCACCAAATACAGCATCGGGTGTTAGTGCAGCAGGGAGGAGTGGTAAGCCTTCCTATGTTGCTGTCGCGGCTCTATAAATGGCATGTGGAGTTGTGACAGGTGGGTCCCTCTACCAGGCATCCGCCTGTAAGACAAAAACAATAATATCAATAATCATTTTCCTCAACAATACAATCACAGGGTGGGCCCAGGTTTGTCAGAATACGTGGTATGGAAATGGTGCACCAAGCGGGCTGCACATACATCCTTCTCATTTACCCATGACGCTTCTGATTCGGGATACCCTTTCCGTCGCACCAAATATTGAAGAGTGTTTCTTCTTCTGCGAGAATCGAGGATTTAATCTATTTCAAACTGGTCATGGTTTGTTTGTTGTAACGTATCCATACCATGTGAACCATTTGTGAATTCAACAGGTTTCAATAAACTTGTATGGAAAATTGGGTGAATACGACCCAACAATGGTGGTAGTTTTAATTTAACTGTGACAGGGTTGACATGTGGAGTCGTGACACCCATCTTGGTCTGTTGGGTACTTGTTGCAATCTCAGTCTCTCTGTGGCCACTGTGGGGCTCATGGGTGTTTGGAGACTTGATGGAAGGGCTTCAGGGGCCCTTGGGGGTCTCAGGGTTGTCTCAGAATACCATTCATTTATATTCCTTATGACAGAAATGAGGGAGGAGTGCATATTTTAGTAATAATAATTTGCAATTAAATCAGATCAATCATTCACACTGATCAAATTTTGTTTTTATTCTGCTCTGCCCGATTTCAGAGAATGGCTTCTGGCACATAAATCAAAGGCTGAGTGCATCTCTTGAACTAAAAAAAATGAATGCACATTCCTTGATTACTGAGGCTGGATAGGACTGGCATTTATTTAAGCAGAATGTAGACTTCCGAAAAGTCTGCAGAGGGGAAGAGGGGAGCCTTTAATCCAACCCAGCCTAGGTGCAAAATTGGAAAGGAAGGGACATATTAGGAGGGCTCTCCTGGCACCCTTCTGGGACGCCAAGCCAGACCAGTTGCCAGCCAGGAAGAAAAAAAAGGCCAATTAGAATAGGGAGGCAGGCTTGGGGGGGGCGAACAGCACACACTGGACTTGCTGTGGGGCTGTGGGGTCAGTGGCAGGAGGAAAACTGATTAGGACCTTCAGCTGATGCGTGGGAACAAGATACTGCCAGCCTGTAATTATCCCTTTAAGAGAAAAGAGCTATTTGGTAAGTGAGTAGATGAAGTTTATCTGTAAAAAGTGTTTTCAGCAGAGATTATCTTTTTCTTGCTGGCTTTCATCTCATCTCCTTCTCTCCCTAATGATTCTTTTATAGGCCTCCAAAACAGTTATTAAAATGTTGCAGAACAAATAAGGTAATGCTGGAGCTTATTAAAAATTGGTTCTTTTGTTCCTATCTGGCAGCTGACAAATTGCCTTGTGCTGCATCTTACCTGCTCTATTGTGCGAAGTTAGCCCAGAAAATGGCTGCAAATAAATTGTTATTGAATGCTGTTGAAAATTAAGCCTAACACTCTTCTCCGCTAAGGCTCCCATTCAAGCCTCTCTTTGCCTGCCTCTCTTGGTGTGTTGTTTTACACTTGTCTCTTGCATTATGTGGGGCACACAAGGAAATATTAACAAGAAAAGAAACGCCCGGGCAACCTGTGCCCAGACTCTATTATCTGGCTGTCAAAGGCCCACATGAGAGAGAGCTCTAATTTTGATTCATATTGACGGTGCTTTCCCTAACAATCACTGCAGAGGGCTGTTGCTGGAACGTGCGGCCTCCGAAATAGTCTCTTTACAGCTTTCTCAAAATCGAGGGTTGCTAAACAGAATGAGAAGGTTTCTCGTTGTGGGGAGAAGGTTGGCCTAATAGCCAAAGGAGTTCTTTTGCATAGGCATTTGAGATAGGGCTGCTAGCACACTATTGGCTTTAAACAGTATATATTTCAGGCATGCAAACACACTCACCTGCCCCACTTCTTTAACATGTAAGCTATACAAAGTATACATTGCAACAATTAACAAGGCCTTTATTTCATTAAGGGTTATGGAAAAGGCATAAATGTTAAGAGCATTTTAAGCATTTAAATCCTCACCAGGTGCCATTAAGAAGGAGCCCAACAACAGTGACCAAGTTCCGCTGAATTTCTCAGCTAATAACAAAGAGGCTGTTGCATGAAACCAAGATCAAGCATCCAGGTCATAAATGCGAGCTGGTTGCCAAGTGACCGTAGTGTTGTGGGGATGCAACAGTTCTAAGTGTGAATGTAGGTTGTAACTCACATTTTTGAAGGCTGTCATGATTTCAAACTGTCAATAAATGAATGCTTGTAACTTAGTTGAGAACTACCTATAGACCTGTTGAGGATGAATACGTTTTTCTTATCCAAATGACATTCATGGGGTATTAAAAACAAGCCAGCAACCCCATAGATGTAAAATTTTAGCCATTTTAAATATGTTCAGGCACTGCTGAATTAATTCCCCTTCATAATCTTTTTTGTTTGTTGTTTTGTTTTTGTTTTGTTTGTTTGTTTGTTTGTTTGTTGTTTCTTTGTTTGTTGTTGTTTTCTCTTTTAAGAAAATGTCAAGGGTCTTTCTTTTCTTCTGATTTTATATAGGAATCTATATTATATTGCTCTAAACATTTTACTGAAACCTATATAAAATTGCTCTAAGAACACTTGTAAAACATTTGAAATATATATATATATATATATATATATATATATATATATATATATATTGTGTTTTTATTTCTACTTTTTCTTTTAAAACAAACTAGAATTCCATAAGGAACAGTATAAATGATTGAATTACAGTTTGAAAGAATTCGTCTTTTGCTTACTTCCCTCTATGTTCCCTAACTTTTTGATGGACAGATTGGATGCTTTGTTTATGAAATAGATTTGCTTTTCAGTACTTTTTAATAACAGGAATAAGGTTCTTCAAGTTTGGGGAATCCCAAATTATTTTCTGGATACATTTTATCATTAAAAAAATAATAACCCCAGATTATGCGTACAACATGAATTTTTTTTTTAAATTACATTTATATGCTGCCCTTCTCCGAAGACTCAGGGCGGCTTACAATTTTGGAGCACAACCCAATGCGCTCAGCAATAGCCTTCATTCCATTGTATATGCCTGCTTATTACTAAGCGGCATTTTTACAAAGTCAGCTAATTGCCCCCAACAATCTTGGGTCCTCAATTTACCTACCCCAAGAGGATGGAAGGCTGAGTCAACCTTGAGCCTGGTGGGATTCAAGCCTACAGTAATTGTAGACAGCTGGATCTTAAGAGCAGGTATTTAACAGCCTGAGCCACCAAAGCTCTTTCCATAATATGGAAAGTTAACACCTCCTTATCTCCTGCATTGGACCAAAGGAGCCATTGTGTGTTCAAAGGTCTCATGTTTTCACCATGATCCATTTAGTGATGGTACTTCTCTGGGTCAGTGAGTGGAAACCATCACCCCCATCTGGTGGCCATGGGGGCCGACCCAGAATGTTCTCCTGGGTCCCAGCAGATTGGGGGCTCTGGAGGAAACACTTGCGTGGAGAGGGAGGCAGGGATTTTGAAAACTAAAAGTGGGGTTAGCTAGGACTGCCTCAAGGAGGGACGTTCTGCCAGGTCTGTTTTTTCTTACCAAGCCAGATTTTGAGGTGGTTAGGACATCGAAACTGGTGGAACAAAGTATAAGAGGAGGACCTAGTCTGTTCAGATTTGGGAAAGTGGCAAACAGGGACCAGCAAGTCCCTCACCTGCTCTACGCAGAGAGGAGAAGAAACATCTCCTCAGCAGAAGGGTCCAACCTGGATGCAGAGGAAAGATGGCCACAAGAAGGGCTGGACTGCTGCCCTTGTTTCAGTACGCTTAAATATCTCTCTGAAATTGGCACAACTGACAGTATATCAAAAATAAGCCTCTCTCTGATCAGCAGGAGCTGTTTTTTCATGAGGGACATTTCTCTTTGATTGCCGGGACTTTCAAATGTTGAGGTGTTCCATGAAACATGGGAGACATTTTCCCTTTAAAGTTCCCTCAACAAAGCAGACTCCCGTTGTGTGGATAATTCATAAAAATTTGTTCAAACATCGACAAAACAAAAAACTAGAGGTTCGCCTATTGGGATTAGTTAATTATTTGATTTGCATTTCCTTAATGTGGTAAGGCAGCCATTAATATTTAAAAAGTGTTGCCGTTAATTAGATACTGAAACTGTGCAAGAACAAGGAGGGGGGAGCAGAGAAAGCAAATGGTTGGAGTCATCGATACAGAAGGCTCCCTTGCCTGGTGTGGAGACCACAAGGTGACCCTTTGGTTGCCAGTGAACATCCTGGAGACACCTTGACCAGGAGGTGGTGTGGAGAAGGAGAGGGAGCAGCGAGTTCTGCCCTTCAGCCCACTGGGGGAGGAGTGTGTGGTGCCTGGGGACAATTGTGCTTTTGTGTCCCCCCTTCCACCTCTGAGTTTGGCCTCAGAGTCAAGCAAAATTGTTTGCTGAGAAATGTGGAGGAATAGTTGGCTAATTAAACAACAACAACAAAATTGGACACACGGGTTGGCCTTTTTTGTAACTTTTGCGTGCAGAGTGAACATAGGGTGACTCATTAAATCCACTTCTGTTTGCTGCTAGAACTATTTTCATTGACAGCCACTCTTAATTGTACACTATGAATTTACAGTTGGTGCCAGTTGGTTTATTAATCATGTTTAAGCACCTTCCCATGAATATTTCTTCGTTGCATGGGTTGTGTGGTCCCTGAAATCCTGGGTGCTAATGAGGGTTTTGTGCCCTGAAATGCTGCTTCTCATTTGGCCCTTCCGGCTCAAGGGTCCCTGGGTCTGCCTTGGGACATTTCTCTGAGCACATCTTGAGCCCAAGTTTCTCTAGCCACCTTTACAAAGCAACTTCTGAGCTGCTAACAGTGCCAGATTCTTCAGCCTTTCCCAAGTTTCCCATGGAACTGTCTGCCACTTTGCTGTGGGGGAGGGGAACAAAAGGAGCCATGGACCGCAAGGAAAACTGCACTCCCACGCCCCGTTCCAGCACTCCTTCCAAGGCAGAAGAAGGCTCACCTGTTGATCGCTGATGCCCCCAGCCAGACCTAACATTCCAGCAGGCATCTGAGTTGCTCATTCATCCTTTTTTGCCACCCAGCGCCATTAAGAGATCTCAGATTTTGGCCTCAGTTTCACAGCAACCAATTGGTGCTCACCCATCAGGCTTTGCTGAGAGCCAATTCAGCACAGGAGCCAGAGGGAGCAGGAAAGGGGACAGGGATACAGGCACTATGACTATGTTACTGTGGTCACTGTGGCAACATTGGCAACATGGTGGTGCTAAAGCAATCACAAATTGGAGCAGGAGAGGAAGAGGGCAAGGATACTTTCCTTTATCTGCGACTCCGAATAAAATGATCACCTAGCCTGGTTTAATCACAGTTCCACTACTGCAGTGAGCAATGGCTTGTAAACAGGTAGCATCAACCAGAGTCAAAGGCAGTTCCAATGGGATGCCTAAAGAGGCTGGTGAGACAAGGAAAGGGTGGATGATGGGAAGCTGAGTGAGATGTGTTGGTATTGGAAGGAAAGGAAGACAGAGCTCCATGTGAATGATTGTGCATCAGACTGAGACAACTAGATGATTGTCCAAGGACAAAGTGTGGAAGAAGGACTCTCCAGAGGAAAGCCGGTCAATCTAAGGGAGTTTGATCTTGTTTCTCCCATCAAAAGGAACGTGTTTGAGTGTTTTCATTAGTCTTTATAGACTCACTTTTTCAATATTCCGTCGGCCATTCACAGCCCTCTTCTGTTGATTTCTCTGTAAATAATGATCAAATCTTCAAGGGTGTGACTTTGGGAGGTAATTTAAGAACTTGTGATTTTCAAAATAACCACAGCACTGCAATAGCAACACAAAAGTGATAATGCTGTGTTTTGTTTTGCTTTGCGGTTACAAAATAATGGAAACAGTCACTCCTTTGCATTTTACATAGTCTCTTTCTATTACCCTTCTGTTTTAGCCGGTCTTTCTCTTCTTCCCTCTCTTCTTCCCTCTTCTTCCCTATTTTCCTTGACCCTTTCCTACAAAAAGAAACAGGTGTTTTCTTTTGGATATATTCCATTTGTCTTGATTTGTTTAACCATCAACAATAGTTGGCGCAGAAGGAGGAAGATACAGCTAGCCCCTTGTCCAGGTGTTTAGCTGCATGTTTAGCTACAAGTGTTTATTTCTCTCCTGAATGCATGCATTTGTGCTAATTCAACTGCTAAGTAGAATAAATATGCAAAACTAAAACCAGAGGACTGATAAAGTTGATGCACAGTTTTAGAATGGCATTGGTAACCAATTCACTTAGATTTAGACACATTTTATTTCTACAAATGTCACACTGTATAATGTCGTGTAATTAGAACAGGAAATCATTGAGTAAGTGAGGAATGAATAAGAGTACTTAGGCTGAAAGAAAAATTACCTTCTGAGAAATTATATTCACACTCCACACCCCCATTCTTGCTTCACACGATAATGTTGGTAGTGATAGAAACTGATGCAAATTTTCTTATCTGTAGTACATTGTTCTGCTAGGTTCTTCACAAGCTTACATCATACACATACACACACACACATCTTTTTTTTAAAATTCATTTTTCAAAAAATGAATGCACAGAATTTACGAAGTGCCTAATTAGATGCTGGAATTGTGTCTTGCAGCAGAATAACGACGACATGGAAACACCAATGTAATTATTGGTACCTCTGAAAGCTGGAGCCGTGCCAAGTATTGGAAGCTGTTCTAGTTTGGTTGTTAGCATGTGATCAGGCCGGAGCAAAGTTTAGAAAAATACGTAGTAAAACATCAAAAGATTATACCGTACAAACCTCCTCTAGAACTGAGCTGCCTTAGATCAATATTAGATTGGATGCTCTTCAGATCTATACTGCGCAGAACTAATTAATATTAAGCCTCCGACGAAGTGTCTAAGTAAACAGCGTGTCTGTCTGTAAAGTGGTGGAGTTAATAGGTGATGTCCCACCAGCAGGCAGAAGAGATTCCCAGGAGCACAAATGCAGGGGAAGGTGCCCTCATGAGTTCTCCCCTTCCATCAACTTATTTCCAAGATGTTGCACAAGAGTTGGCCCGCCTGGAAACATTTGAAAGCTGCTATATGCAACCTCAGTGGCCAGCTGCCACCTCAGCCCTTCCATACGGTCTTATGTGCAGTGAATGAAATACCATAAATGAAACAGTCAACACACAGCCAGACCCCCACAAGCATGATAAGAAAGCAAGAACACGCCTCTGTCTTTTCTCCTCAGAAAAGGGGAGATGACGTTTCAAAAATAGCTCTTCTAATACAGATTTGGAATCAGTTAAACAAAAAATTGTTTCTCCTGGCAATTGGAATGCATTTGGACTAATGCGATTACGAGAACTAAAGGGCAAAATTCCTGGCAGATTTCTGCAGCTGGGTAATTAGGTACAGGAAGGGACATGCATAGTTTTCCATCCAGCTCTACAAAATCCCGGTGCAAAGATTATTTGTGTGTGTGTGTTTTTGAAAAGGGGAAAAGCTCAGTGATGTTAAAACGGGATTTGGTGGTTAGCAGTAATCATTGGAGTGTGGTGTTTCTGAAGCCCAGCAGGACAAGCTCCTTTTATGTGTTTCTGTGTTTAGTTGAAAGACTTTTTGATCTTGAAAGTCAGTTTGAGCCTTAATGGTGAGGGTTGGACTTTGACCTGAAAATTCAATTTCTGCTTCCAGGGGCGACTAGTGTAAAGCCATTGTTTTCTCATGGTGATCAAAATCGAGAAAAGGTAGTTGTCCACATAGCCAGGGTGCCAAGCATCTGAGAGGGAACCACACAAAGTTTTCCTTCAGAAGTTATTTGGACTAGAAAGAAAATACAAAGAGCTCAATGCATCTGCTCTTTAAAATGGTCCCATGAAAAGGTTACTCGCCAGCTGCAGTTCCAGGGCTTGTCCAACACGGAGAGGTTTTGGCTCTGCCCTGTCCCGATGTCCTTCATGGTTCCAGGCCCATCTGCAGCCGACAGTCTATCGTCAAATGACCATGCCCTAGAAGACTTGGCAGGATGATGGCAGGGCTCCTTTCTAAGCCCAGCTGCCCAGCCAAATGAGTGGGGGAGGGAGGAAAGGGGCAATCGAATGATGGCACCCCAGGGAGCTGACAATTGACTGGGCATCTCTCTTTCCACAGAGAAAATGAGAATTTGAGAACTGTGCTCCTGCTCAAAGCAGATTATCATCAAATGTTTCATTCTGACACAGTGCTATAATTTTAACATATAACCATAGTAACATTTACTAAGTTCTACTGAAAGAAATCAAAGGTTTTTCTCCTCCCCGTTTCAGTGAGGAGAGATAGATAGACCTTTGATTATTTTTTTTTTCTGGCATTGGTGTGGTGGAAATAATATATTGGTTCCAGAAATCATTTGTTTGTCTTTGCTTAAACAAATGGAAATGCTTTTTTTCCTTTCCCCTCTTTGTCTTTTGGCTGGACTTTTTGTAAAAGGTGTGCGGGGTGAGGGGAGTTAATTCCATGCAGCACTCTTATGAACTCATATTGCTCTTTTATTTTTATTTTCATTATTGCTTTCACAGCTTTGAGTTAAAATCTATTAAATGTGAAGAGAGTAGATGATCAGGGTAAAACATATAACCTTAGTGATGAGTTGGCTTTAAAATATCCCTTTAAAATAATCCTGAATAGTATTACAATCATTTTAGTAATGTGCTTTACTATAAATATACTGTACTGTTTATAAAATGGTTAAAGACGGGAGAGAGGGAGGGAGGGAGGGAGAGAGGGAGGGGAGAGATATCTTGGCAAAAACAAACCAACCATCTCAAATAATACCAAAACACTGATACACAATCCTGAACAGGATTCGCACCTCATCTGCTAGGACTATCTGTATAAATGGGGCATAGCATCCTTCCCTCAGTGTGGCTGAGGGGTCCCATGTTAAACTGTGTAGATCACATCATGACTGCTATAAGCTGAGGACATATACCAGCCCAGTATCTGATTTTTAAAAAAAATGTAAACAATGATATGCTTCAGTGGTTAGATGGCCTAGACATTGGCATTTGAACATAGATCTCTTTAACATTTATATTTTATTGCGCTTTACTAATCTAGATGAAATGTTAATATATATTAGCTAGTCCATGTACAATATGCCATATGCTAAATGAATAAACTGACACACATAAATGCAGCTTGAGTACATCCTGGTATATTGGGGAGATGTGGCCTTAAATCTATGATTGAAGACAGCAGGTCTTGTGCAAAGATTTGGTTACAACATTATGATTAAAAGGGGCATAATATCACACTACTAACTAGGGCATACAAAACATTTGCTAGACCAATACTCAAATACAGCTCATCAGTCTAGAACCCACATCACGTATCTGATATCAACACAGTTGAGAAAGTCCAGAAATATTTCACAAGAAGAGTTCTATACTCCTCTACTCGTTGCAGAATACCTTATGCCACCAGACTTGAAATTCTAGACCTAGAAAACCTAGAACTACGCTGCCTTCGGTCCGATCTAAGTATAGTATATAAAATCATACATTGCAATGTCCTTCTGGTCAATGAATACTTCAGCTTCAACCATAACAATACAAGAGCACACAATAGATACAAACTCAAGGTTAACCGCACCAAACTTGATTCCAGGAAATACGACTTCAGCAACAGAGTGGTCAATGTCTGAAATACTCCATCTGACTCTATGGTTTCTTCCCCAAACCCCAAAAACTTTAACCTTAGACTTTCTACTATTGACCTCACCCCTTTCCTAAGAGGTCTGTAGGGGGCGTGCATAAGTACACCAACCTGCCTACCGTCCCCGTCCTATTGTTTCTTTTATTTTTCTTATATATATCCATTTCATAAACTATGTTTATCCTTATACTTATTATCTTGTAAGCAATTGACAAAATAAATAAAAAACCCACCCTGCAAAAGTGGTCTTTAGGAACCTGCAACTGATTGGCAGGACAGGCAGTGAAGCTGAAAAGGTTTCAAGAGGAGCCTTTGACCAAAGTGCTTCTGCTCCACATTTCTGAGAAAATAGGGCTGGCTGGAAATTCTTCCCAAGCTAATATCTGAGATAACTCATTGCACTGAAAGCGAGGAGTTCAGCAAAAGCAAGTGGTCCATGGGCTCTTAAGGGCTTTTGCAGGTAGGAAAGAGGTGCCAGCTACCCTGTTTGTTTCATGCTGCATCCATAGCTGCCATTGCTGGCTTTGCTGTTCCTTGGCATCTTATAGAATGAGAAACAGTAGAGTCTGGGCCACATGCAGAAGCCAAACAAGCCATACTATAGCCTCATTCAGGGGGTGATGTACCAGCTTGTTATGAGGGTCAGGGCAGGACTCAGCAACACCTTTCCCTATGCAGTTTCTGCTCACAGGATGGGGGAAATCTTCATACTCACAGTTCTGGTAATCTGTGTTTTTAAAATGCTGGATGTCTTTTTCAGATTGGTTGGAGCTTAGCCACATATAAAAGATTTAATTTGTGTACAAGAATTCTATAGAAATTCAGGCTCGGATTTCTTTGGGGTTTTGCCAGTATGGCAAGTTCAGATTAATAATTAAATTACCATTATTATTCAAGTGTAATATTATAATTTCATATCCACATTCAAGGACCCTATTATTAAGAGATTGCTTTTTTTCATTTTAAAAAAGTTTATTTACAATTGTTAAAAACAAGACACACAGACCTACAATCACAAATAACATAAATACATAACAGTGCGTGATACGTTTTCCCCGCTTGTTTTTCGGTTGCAGATCGAATATGCATTTTTTTCACATAGAGTTACATTTATACATAACCATAACTATTTTCATTTTCAGCTTGCTTGATTTGGGTTATTTTAAGGTATTTCCTATGTCTTTTTCTAAATTGTTGCATAACATCTCCTGTTATCTATGAATTCTTTCTATTTACTCTAGTACCTTGTTTCCCTATGTTCCCTTTCCCTCCATTCTTGCGTTCTACCCAATCATACCATACGTCCCATGCCTTATAGTAATCCAAGTCCTCTTTTCATTTAATTTAAGTGTTAATCTCTCCAATTCTACATTCATATGTTTTCTTTATTACCACTTGTATGGATGGAATTATAGGTTCCTTCCATTTCTGAGCTAAGGAAATTCGAGCTGTTAGTAGATGTGTTATCAGGTATTTGTCCTCTGGGGGAAAGTTTCCTTTTATCATTCCTAATAAAAACAGTTCTGGTTTCCACTCCAGTTCACATTTCATCACATCCTCAATCCAATTTTTAATTTCCATCCAGTACTTCCTTATTTTTGGGCATGTCCACCACATATGATAGTAAGTGCCGATTTTATTTTTGCACTTCCAACAATTTGGATTTGCCTGTGGGAATATTTTTGCTAATCTAGCCGGGGCCAAATGCCACGCCACCTATATATCATTTTGTACTGGTTTTCTTTATATGCCACCGACTTTGTGTATGTCAAATTTTTCTCCCATGTATCCTCCCAGTCATTCAGGTCCAGATTATATCCTATATTTTTTTCCCATGCTAACATTGATCCTTTTACTAGCTGTCCTATTCTTTCTTGCTCTAATAGTAAGTTATATAATTTAGATATTAGTTTTTCTTCCGGTCCCAGAAGTAATTTGTCCAAATTTGTATTCTTTATCTCTATTCCGTATTCCTTTATGTCTTTATTGTACCTCGCTTTTAATTTGTAAATAAGCCCAATTGTCTATCACTATTCCTTGTGTTTCCAGGTCCTGTCTTGTTTTTAGTTTTCCTCTGTATCCAATATCTGATAATATTTAAGTTTTTATTTAGATCCAGTGTGTTGGGGTGAAAGGTTGCCTCCATTGTTGAGAGCCATCTCGTATTTTTGTATAGTTTTTCTTCCTTATTTCTACCCAGTTTTTGATCAATGATTTACGATTATGTGTTTCATTGCATACCTTTGTTTTTATCAGTCGGATTCCACAAGAGTGAGTGCCATCCCGTTTGTAAGTCATGCCCCTCTAATGTCAATATTCTTTTATTTTCTAATTTCACCCATTCCCTTATCCATACCAAAATCGCAGCTTTATAATAAATTTCCCAATCCAGGAGTCCGAATCCACCTCTACTTTTATCATCTTGTAGATATTTTTTCTTATTCTTGCCTTTTTTCCCATCCAAATAAATTTCATCATCATCCTGTCCAAATCCATAAAAAACTTTCTATTTGTTAGTATTGGGATCGTCTGAAATAAGTACCAAACTTTGGGTAGTATATTCATCTCAATTGTCACGATTCTTCCTAAGAAGGATATTTGCATTTTATTCCAGATTTCCAAGTCCTTTTTAATTTGCTTTAAAATTTTAATATAATTATCTTCCCATAGCATTGTTGTTTTTGCCCTCATCCAGATTCCTAGATATTTTATTTTATTTACTATTTGTATTTATCTCTTCCAATTTTTTTTGCTTAGAATTTATTATATTTTTGACTAACATTTTAGTTTTCTCCTTGTTTACTTTTAATCCTGCTAATTCCCCAAATTTATTTATCTCTTTCAATAGTATAGGACCGCTCTAATGGTTCTTCTATCATGAATACCATATCATCTGAATGCCTGTACCTTGTATTCTTGGTTCTTAATTTTCGTTCCTTTTATATTCCCATTTCCCCTAATTCTGGCTAACAGTGTTTCTAATATTGTAATGAACAACAATGGTGACAAAGGGCAACCTTGTCTAACCCCTTTCTCTATTTTGAACGTTTTAGTGGTTTCCGTTTATCAATATATTTGCCTTTTGGCTATCATATATTGCATTGATCATTCTTTCAAAATTATGTCCAAAGTTCATTTTGTTAATTTGCATTTCATAAAATCCCAATTCAGATTATCAAACGCTTTCTGTGCCTAAGAAAATCAATGCCATTTGGTTTCCGGTGGTTTTCATAGTATTCCAATATGTTTATTATCGTTCTTATATTATGCCTAATCTGCCTTTTCGGTAAAAATCCATTTTGATCTGTATTAATTTTCTCACTTATAATTCCTTTTAATCTTTGTGCCATAATTGTCATAAATATTTTGTAATCTGTATTTAGAAGTGATATTGGTCTGTAGTTTTTAATTTGATTGGTGTTTGTCTCTTCTTTGGGTATAAGTGTTATATATGCCTCCTCCAAGAATTGGGTATTTTTGCTTTTAATAATACCTCATTACAAACTTCTAAGAAGGTATTATTTAATATATCTCCTATCTTTTTATAGAATTCACTTGGATATCCATCTGGACCTGGTGTTTTATTATTTTTTTGTTTCTGAATCGCCTCTCTTAATTCGCCTATCGTTATTTCCTTATTCAATATCTCTCTTTCATCCTCAGCTAATTCCTGAATGTTTCCTTCTTTTAAGTATTGTTCTATTTTGGTTAGTTCTACTTTTTCTTGTTTGTATAAGTCCTCAAAGTAATCTCTTGTAATTTCTTTCTTTTTTTCCGAATCAGCTTCAAGTTCCCCATTTTTGTTTTCTAGGTATCATTCTTTTTTGCTCCTCTTTTCTCAGTTTATATGCTAACCACCTTCCTGGTTTGTTTGCATATTCAAAATAGTTTTGTTTTGTGTATTGTAACTTTCTAAGCAATTCCTCTTGTTCAAGTGTGTTAAGTTCATGTTTTATTTGTGTTAACTCATCTCTAATTTGCTCATTATCTGGGTTTCTTTTGTTTATTCTCTAATTTTCCAATTTCTTTTATTAATTCATCCTGTTTTTCCATCTTTCCTTGTTTCTGTTTATTGTGTATGCAATTGATATTCCCCTAATATAGGCTTTAATCAGATCCCATAAATTCTGTAATGATGTGTCTTCTTTTTATTGAAGTTATAAAATTTATTAATTCCTCCTTACTTTTTGCAAATATTTTTCTTCCTTTAAAACAGGTGTCTTCAACGACCATCTTTGTCCTTTCCTTCCCCTTCTTTCCAAATTAATGACATTGGGTTGTGGTCAGCCCATATATTTGTTAAAATTTTTGTGTCTTGATTTCCTTATTTAGTTCACTATTTATCCATATCATATCTATCCTGGACCATGATTTATGTGGGCTGGAGTGGAAAGTATACTGTGTGATTCCTGGTTTCTTTTCCTCCATACGCTTCCAATCCTAGCTCCTCTGACATTTCAAAAATATTTTTGGCAAAATATTTCGTTTTTGGTACTGATTTTGTCCACATTTGTAATCTTGCTTGTTATCAGTTATTGCATTATAGTCCCCATTAGACAAACCCTTGAATTGCCACTCTCTATCAGCTTCTCATATAAAATTTTATAAAATTCTTTTGGTTTTTGTTTGGTGCATAAATTCCTACTAATAAGGTCTTCTTATTGTGTATTTCCACTTCCACCATTAACATTCTTCCGCTATATCATTGTATATCAATTTTGCTGTACCCCTCTTTTTTCCCCTGTTAAGGCCATGAATGCTTTTCCCAATTTCCTATTCTCTAAATATCTTTTATCCTGTTCTTTATATGAACTTCTTGAAGGCATATTATATCCCATTTTGTCTTTCCAATCTAGCAAATATTTTTCCTTTTACTTGGGCTATTTAACCCATTAATATTTATCGATATTAATTTTATTCCCCTTCCCATTTGGTCTTTTCCTTTCTAGATTTTATCACATTTTACCTGTTGTTTGGCTCTAGTTTTCACCCTATCTCTTCCCTCTTTCTTTCTTCCCCAACCGTTGTTTCCTTGTCCCCTCCTTCCCCTCCTCTTTTTCTCCTCTGATACTAGCTTGTAGGTCCTCACGCTCGATTTGTGAATCTCCCCTACTGCTTAATTCCTCCTCTGATCCTCCTATCTGTTCAAAAATCTCTGGGCCTTGGATAGATTATCAATCTTTGTTCTTTTGCCTTCCCATGTGACCAGGACCCCTTCAGGATCATTCCATCTAAACAATATGTTCTTTCTATTTAGGTAGTTCGTGAGGAATCTGTATTCTTTTCTTTGTTCCTCACCCTCCTTGGTATTTGCTTTAATACTATAATTTGTCTACCGTTATAATTTATGGTTTCCTCCCTCGTCAGTCTATAGATTATTTCCCTAACTCTTTTCCTCATGATCTGACATGGACCTCCCGTGAGTCCATGCCTTCTTGCATAGCTTGTGAAACCCTGTATGTCTCGTCTATTTCTTGTATCATCTGGTCTCTCTCCTTTCGCAATAGACTTGCTAATATTTCCGCCATTATTAGAGTCAGGTTTTCCCCTTTCCTCATGTATATTTTGGAACCTTAAATAATAAGAAGCTCTATCCATTTCTAGATAGGTCAGGGTCTCATTTGTTTCCTTGTGTTGATCTTTTATTTTTGCTCGATAACCTCTACTTTTTCCCTGTTTGGTCTGTTTGTTTGGTGATTGTTACAATTTTTCTTCATTTATCCTTGTCATTTCCTGTAATTGTCCTATTTTCCCCTCTAAGCTTTTAATTTCATTTTTCATCTCTCCCAGTTCACTTTTTAGTTCTGATCTCATCAATTCTCTTTCTCTTACTTTCTGCATGATTATTCATCATTGTTTCCTGCATTGATAGCATCATATTTTGAATTGTCTGAAGTGTATTCTGCAGTGTTTGGGAGGTCGCTTGTGTATTAGATTTCTGGGGCCTAACATCCCTTCTATCGTTCTTTGGGAGGAGTTGCAGGGAGTGGATGGAGTTACAGTTATCGCTCCCTTTTTCCCTGTTTTAGTAATAGTAGTCGTTGTGGATGTCATTTCCTTTATAATCTTTTGTTGTTCTTTGAGAATTTTGTTTATATTTCCCCACGTCACGTTTCTAACTATCATTTACCAAAGACTCCTCCTTTTCAACAGTTCCACTCAGTTACCTTTTACCAGAGAAAAGAAATATCTATTTTCTTATTTTATCTTATATTGCAATTAGGGCCTAGTACCTTTCTTATTAGTATTAGGGAGGGGGTTACAATTTCATTACATTCCTTACTTGCAGTTCGTTATATATATATATATATATATATATGACAAAGTATACGTTACAAATGAATTATAAGTTTCCCCAAGAAGAAAGAGGTTAAATAGCAGAAAGAGTATATATATATATATAATATTTCAATCAAATCTTAATAGGCAATATAAGTTAATTAATTACTTACTATAAATTAGCAACTTATATATCATCCAATAATCTGCTTTTATCTATTTCAACTCAGTATTACCTTGAATATACTAAATATCTTAAATAACTTATGTATCTTAAATGTTGATGTTAAATATCTTAAGTATTAAATGTTAAATATTAAATATTAAATATTATCCTATCTATTAAATAATTCAATTAACTAAAGTATTTCAAATCCTAATGCCTATAAAAATACAACAGTTCTACTATGTTTCTCTTATATATATATCTATCTCTATTAAGTCTCTATTAGTTTCTATTTACTTGGTTACCTAGATTAGCCTTCTCCCATTTAAGTAGTATAAAATACAATTGAGTAATATAATGATAAAATGATATCAGGGTCCACTTCTGTTGTTCAAATCACTGCTATTCGTACCACCGTTCTCAATATCTAAGTTATTGTGCTGTCAAAACAGCCAATTTGCACTGTCATGATGGCAGCACTCTTCTCTTCTCACCGTGTTCTTTCCTTCCCTTTCTGTCTTTCTTTCCCAAGGTATTTTTCCTCCTTTCCTTCAGTGGGCAACAATGTTCTCCAAAT